>JAGDQP010022888.1:19365-29868 GCA_022664845.1 Lepisma saccharinum | reverse complement strand
ATATCTCCAACCTCACAAACATAAGGAATTCACTAAGGACATATGAACAGAAGTTATTCGGTATAATTTGTAATAAAATACTAATTAACCTCCAGGAAACTAGAGAAAATTTTGAATTTTAGGACAAATTTAAGTTCCTAGAGATAATACAACTTCGAAGACATCTTTATTGTAAACAGAATCACTATGAATTCTTACCGAAATATGCTCTCGTCATACCGTATATACAATACGTTAATTTCTAATTATGGTAATATTCAAGGAAGATATACATTTTTGGTCATTATTACCGTCCGCAAAAATAAATTACTTGTAGCTCAAAATCCCAGGAAATAACCTGCTTCTATTCAATGTATACTAGTTTGCATTTACTAGTACATTGTATTTCACTATAAGAACTCGGTGGCATTGCTCCCTCATGGTCCGGGCTCCAAGCCTCGTCCCATACTGTGAAAATATACAGATACAGACAGTATAACAAAAATATGTTATAGGTATATTTAAAAAAAGTTGCATAAATCCATAATGAATACTCTTTTAAACAAGCAACTACATATATGTTTCTTCTAACGAGTTGCAAAAGGGTTCTGAGAATTATTATTTCAAAGTATATGATAATGTAGCCACGTCTCGTGCTTTTTTAAAAGTACAACAAAATGTATCGGTACGTAACAGTATGGAAGCCATTTGAAAAATTGAATTTTAAAACAGGGTGGCAACGCTGACAACTAGGTGCTTGGGTACAGGGAACAACCACGGTATGTGTCGATTGTGTCGAATATGAATACTCAAAGTCTGATGCGGATATGTCAATCTGTATGGAAGTAGTAAATATTTAATTTTTAAAATTGACTGGACCTGAAGTACCTCTAGGACGCGTCCCAGTACGTAAATACAAAGTTTGGTGCTGATATGTTCAACAATATTGAAGCAATTAAAAACATATTTTCTGAAATTGGTTGGAAAAACTGACAACAGCTCCGGAAGTGCCCATATGAACTCTCCCAGTACCTAATGCATATGACAAATTTTGTGCAAATGAATGCGGATACGTCCAGTGGTAACAAATATGACATCAAGGATTTTTTTAATCGTTTGGCAACACTGACAAACTACGGCGCCTGGAGTGCCTGTATGACCTGTCCCAGTATCTAATGAACATGCATGTCAAATTCGGTGTAAATCAATGCACACATATAGATTTGTAAAAAATAAAAGCATTTCTATAAGTTGAATTTTAAAATTAGCTGGCAACACTGACAGCTAGGGTGCTTGATGTCGGGGACTCCCAAAACTTTCTTCTATTGTGTTGAATGATGATTAAGCTGAGTTTCGGGAAGATACGGTATTGAAGATTTTTTTTTAAAAAAAAAAGGTTGGCAACACAGAACTGGGCAACTCGGAATATCTCACATATACCAAAAAATATTTGAATATCTTACAATATCTAGGGTTTCATTTACGTTTTATTTCTTCTTAATTATCTCATATATAAAAGCAATTCTTGCTTCAAGAGAAGTTAGCATTATAACAAATTGCTGCCTTGAAGAAAAAAAACGAAATTAGGAAAAAACGAAGTTTTAGATTTTTTTCCCTTCTATTTCCAAAACTAGGAAGACCGAAACGACGTTGGGAGGATAATATTGGAAGGGATCTTCGAGAAGTAGGTATTTGTAATTAAAACTGGCTTGATCTTACTCAGGATAAAATCCTATGGCGAAAGTTTGTTACTGCGGCGATGAACTTGCGAGTTCTGTAAGCCATAGGAGAGAGAGGGGAGGCTTTAGACATTGCTTATCTGTTTTTAAACTGTAGTTTTGCAATTTCTTAGCGAATGCTCTATTTAGTGTTATTAGAACTTCGAGGTCAAACAGGAAGAAAGCGATACTTTCACTGAACTAAGTTTATGAGTGGCAACATATCTTTATTTCTGGTCTAAATTGATAAGACCAATCTCCTGCGACAGGAAAGGGAGGAAAAGGTAGTGAGCAAGACCTCCTCTTTGTGCAACGTACTAGTCTGGCATTCACCCAGGTCACAAAAGATTTTAGTGAAATTTCTAGGACAAAAAAAATATCCATTTCAGTATTGAATTCATGCCTATATGCATGCCTTTGCTTGAGAAACAGTCTTCGTAAGATAAAAGAACTACTAAAATATAAGGCACTCAGGAGATGCCCCACAGCGTAGTGGTTACAGTGACGAACAACACAATTCTAGGTTCGAATCCCACTGCAGATAGTTGAAAAATTTACCAACTAGTTAAAATATAATAATGAAAGCAATGGACGAAGTCTGACTAAATATGTATACAAAGACACAACGACCATTGTTAGTAACCTTCCGTCAAGATTTTACCGATGTTGGCCATATAACGTTTTGGGAAAACATGTTTGTAGCAAGTTTGACGTGACAAGTTCGATGTAACAGACTTGTAGCAAAACCGTCACATGAACTAGCAACTTTGTTGCAAGCTTGTAGCAAATTTAAAGACTTGCAATGTCAAACTTGTTGCAAACTTGCTGTAAGTTCACTGTACCGCAATGCTAATTGTGATCTTTTAAAATGGTCTCTTGTAAAATGAAGAAAATGCACATACTTTTGCTGTGATCTTCAAATCCTAACTAAATTGATTAAATAACTTATATTAAAATAAACACATTTGCATTTTAGTTGGAATTTTCTACTAAATAGATTTATAGATATTTATGTACGTAAAGTTAGTAACAAAAAAAGTCAACTTATTGCCAACTTTAGTACAAGGAAATAATCAAATACAAAGAAAGAAAGAAAATGAAAATATAATTTTCCGAACTCCACGCGAATTAATTTGTTTACAATACGGCTCTTGAATGATTAAAAGAACCAAGTCACAAGTTTATAGGTCTCTAGCGTACATTAAAGCAAGCCCCAAGAAAAGAGTGAAATACATTCGTGGTAGAAATTACTATCAAAATCAAATACAATGGATACAAGAGTTTATTACGTATCTTATAAGCACATTGGTATTTCAAATAAGTCTTATTATCAGACTAAAATGTAATTGCAACTATCCTAGCATAGCATAACTTAATAGATAGAGTTAACTTTACTGTATCTAACGCCTAATTTGTACAGTTTTTTTTAAAAAAAAAGAAATACTGTTTTTATCCAATGTATAGGTGTATCTAGTTGATAGCTTGTGCAGAATTCACTCTGCATAAACTAAGAAGTTCCTACAAGAAATCTTTACAACTTTTATCTTACACCTTAGAAAAGTATTTTTTAAAAGAACATGAAGTTGCATTCATCAGTTCTACGTAAGGCACTGGTTAATATTTCAGAAATCTCTCATATACATACTAACCGCTGGCGTAACAGACCGATAAGTCCTGAGCCTGCCCCAACGTCATCTTTCCGCGGTTAGTGGAACTGCGTCCTCTGAGTGATGGCTGTGTGGTCAGTACTGCGCGCACCTGACCAAGAACAAGCGTATCAGGGGCTTTCCAGAATATATATAGGTGAGCTCCTGTATAGGCTAGTCGGTAGCGCGCTCGACTTCAATGCGGGTTCGATTCCCGGTGGGGGCTCAAAAATTTCTGTGTTGACCCAGCATCGTGAGGACAATTGCGGAGCTGCTGTGAATTAAAGGCAGTGACGATACAGTGAGAGCTTCGGCTCTCCTCTCCCAACCCGTCTGGTCAGCGTGGGAGCAGTAGACCAACTCCTCCCTTCGGGGAGAGGCCTCATCCACTAGTGGAATGAATATGGCTGTGATTTATATCTATATTATATATATATATATATATATATATATAAATATATATATAGGTAAATGGCTTAAACAACGACCTATCTTTGAATTTAGACAGTTTGACTCCTTGACATGTGTTTTACACTCTTCACGGGATCAGTATAGTAGAGGTTGGTATACATAGGAAAGTGTAAACAGAAGTGGAAGACTATCATGAGGATGAAATTTCGTAGAAGAAAATAAAATCTTCAACACATTTATATTACTGCTGACAAGAGAACATGAAATAATTTGACACTGATAACTTTATCATATTTCTAATTAACATACTAAAATTTATCAAATGGATACTAATTGTCACAAGACTCCTACTAGTATAAAAAGTCATAAATAAAAACATTAAATTAATATTATCGACATTCGTCAAACTAAAGCTTTTAGTCTCGCTCGAGCCGAGAGTCTCGATATTGGTCTCGTCTCGAATATTTGGACCTTAGTCTCAGTTTCGGTCTTGGTCTCGAAATCGAGACCAGTCTCAGTACCATTCCTGATGTCGATCCGCAGTCTGTAACCTTTGCCACTACACCACAGTGTTACTAAATTACATTTATAAAGAATATTGCCGCGTCTCCAGTTCGGCTTGTTGTCTGGATATCTACAGAATACACACAACAGCTTGTTCTGTTTTAAGCCTGTAGTGTGTGTTCCGAGATTCTTCATTAAAATGGCAAGCATGCTACTGTACAACTAATTTATTGCATAGCTGGTTGTCTCAAGGTTTTTATGAGATAACATATTTGTCTCATCTGTTTACCATAAGCTTTGTTGCTATTACGTAAAACCCAGAAGACATGTTTGCACATAGTTTAACTTCACTTCGCGTCATACACTAAAACTCCTGCACTAATTTCAACTAGGTCTCTACATAGAGGATGTTTTTTGATTACACAAGAATAAGAATGATTCAAGAAATAATGTAAATGTTCACTCTTCCTTTACTAGTTTCATTCCATTCTTGCAAATATTTGAATACTGTATTAGTTAATGTATGATCACAAACTCAGAAGACGTACCACTAAGATCCTCGGTAAGATCGCACTATAGGCGCTTTACGATAAACCGCCGTTCAGGAATCTCGAGTAAGTGTTGAAAATTTGAAGAGTAAAATGTAAAATACATATTCAGAGAATACAAAAGAGAAATTCCACACAATATATGATAATACACTCACATGGAAAAGATAATGGGATATGTACTTAGGAGTGTGTGAGCCCAATGAAGAGTGAGTGTTAACTTTTGGAACACTCGCAACAGATCGATTCGATTGTCACCTCACTTCCAGTGAGTTTCCTATTCACCTTCAACTTTCGTTGGCATACATACATATGCGATGGCCAATTTGTTGTAATTTAATATTGTATGCCACGGCAAAGATATTTTATGGCCACTTTGTTACGAATGCCTTGAGAAAGATGTCGTAACTGCGATTATCCCCACTGCAGTAACAGTGATATTATTTTTGTTCCGTTTTGTTCATCATTGTTACTTCATTTGTTCTGTTTCTCCTGCAGTGAAATTAATGAGTGAAAAATCCTGCCTGAATTACATTCATCAGTTTTCTCATTGTGCATATTCAAGGTATCTCATCACTAGCCTGCTAAGGTGAAAGACGTGCCGCGGAGAATAATAAGATCAAGAAGAAAAGGAAATGAAATAAAATGATGTTGTGTTCTAGTTGTAGTTACTTCGACAGCCATTATATGTAGGAGATACATTTTGGATATAAAAAGAAATGTAAGTTTATGTATGTACCGGACAGGCAGCTAATTACATTTACCTAAAGTGTAGACTACTGAATGGAGTTTGGGATAATGTTGTTGAATATAATGAATATGCAAAGATCAATGATTCGTCCGAGGATACATACGTGATAAGTTTAAGTGTTGGCCTGGAATTCGTCATAATGTGAAGTAACGTTGCCTTTCTTGTATGCTTGTCGTAATAAAGATAGTTTAAGAGAACATCTTCGACAACAAATCTATTATTCCTTATTGTAGATTGTCTATGCAAGACGGAACAAATACTTATTAACATTCTTTAATATATTAGAAGTGGCGCAGTCGGTAGGATTCGAACCTACGCTCCTCAAAGGAATCTATATTAGCATGGCGAACATATAACGATATTTCTATTTTGGTACAAATTTTTAACTGGCACCATAGTTCAGTGGGTAAGACGTCGGATTCAGACTAACTAACCCGTTCGATTCCCGCTCGGACATAGCAAAGTTATGTCGCAGCGCGTGGGTTCACTCAACCATCCAAGTTAATGAAACATTGCCTTGACAAGTTTTATGTACGATATTTTTTCTTTACTGTTGCAAATGTCCTTTCCTGTTCGGAATCGAGTTCCTTTACTTTGACACATAGTGAAAATTCCCTTTAATGAGTACTTTCCCCACGAAGTTAGCCTAAATATTAGGCCAAACGGACTATCCTAGTTTAGCCTTGGGCAGACATCTTGATATAATGCGCCTCCTAGTCAGTAGAGAAAAAGGGAATTGAACGGGCAGAGAGAAATACAACAGCAGCAACGTAATTAATGTTAAGTATTGTAAAAGAGAAGTACAACGAAATTATTAAATAATGCAATAATTCAGTAACAAAGCACAAATTTGATAGTAATGGATTAGCAAGGGCCGGATAAAGGGTTTCCACTGTAATTATAACAGGAAGAACTGTACTTAAAACGCTTTATGTACGAAGCAATGGTAATAAATCATGATGAGCAAATGTATGTGTGAAGGATAATAAACCATCGTAAATTTCGAATATAATCTAATCTACCTTAAAACATTCAAGGGCAGAAGGAATTGTACAGCTCCTCACGAAAGAAACGTTTAAAGTAAATGCAGTTAGAAGAGAAGAAGCTGACATGGATGCTTGACAAAAGTCACTGGCTACAAATCTGCTATGGTAATAGGGAGCGTTCGAACCCTGGACGAATGGAGTCTACAATAATCTCTTACCGTTTCCTTTTTCAGATAAGTGCTTGCCGATTACGTCCTCTCACAGATAATGCCATAAAGTAAATCCAACACAAAAGTATTATTAAATAAATAAGTTGAGCTGAAACTAATACGAGGATTAGAATATCTATTTTTGTCTAAATTTGTGTTTGTGTACTCGTTCATCTGTATTCGCAAATGCTCAATGTTCAGTCTGACGTAGGAATTTTCGCACATTCCCACAGCGCAAGTCAAACACGACGATTCTCTAATTCGCATTTGAATCTTGAATTTGATTTTTTTAAAGGTCTTCAGGCAACTATGGCTCAGGCCGAATGGATAACGAAGGGATAAATTGGTTGAAATAATAAAGTGGGAGGAAACGGGAGCACTCCGAGAAAAACCTACGTAGAAGGTGTTTGTTCACCACAGACCCCACAAGACGAGAAAGGATCGAACCAACGATCCCACGCACCAGAGGTGACTGCTCTACAACTGATCCACTGAGGCCCCTTCTAACTCTCCTCTGACACTGAAATAGTCGGTTGAGGCCTGAGAACCTTAGTTCATGAAGTTTTGGCGCATACTCAGTTCTTACTTGTCTTATGTATTTGTACCCATATGTGCCCACGTGTGGTATAGTACCCCAGTAGCACACACACGTGTTTTCAACGTTGGTTTTAGGATCATTTCGTTGAATAACCGTTATTGGTTGAAAAAAATACATTTATTTTTAAACCATATGTCAACAAAGACGTCGTTGCGTTGATAAGACGTTAATACAATGTATTCCATATGTTATTTTCAACTATGGTGTAGATTTTGTTTGATGTGTTTCTTACTAATGTTATGTAAAAAATATAATTAAAAAGTAATTGAATGACAAACTAATTTTTATGTTCTCATATGCACGTTGAAAACAGATTGAATTTTAAACTATACTTCAACGAAATTAAAATTTCGTTGATACGGCGCTAATGTGACGTGTTTTCAACTTTCTTTTATACTATGTTATACATTTCGTTTTGCACATGTATTTCTAATTTAATGGCTTAAACATAATAATTAAAAGCAAATATAATGAAATTAACATTTTTCATAGTCTAATTTGCGCGTTGAAAACTAATTAAATTTTAAACTATATTTCAACGAAGATTGAATTTCGTTGATACAGCGTTAATGTGACATACTTTCAACTTCCATTCTTCTATGTCCTAGATTTCGTTTCACACTAGTATTTCTAATTTAATTGCTTAAATGTTATCATTAAAAGCAAATACAATGAAATTAACTACATTTTTCATGTTCTTATTTGCATGTTGAGAACAGATTGAATTAAAAACTATATTTCAACGAACTTTTAATTTCGTTAATAGGGCGTTAATGTGAAGTATTTTCAACTATGGCATAGAGTGCCTTATATGCGTTTCTCTAAGGCGACATATTACACTTATTGAGGAATACAAATTTAATAGTGCAGTAATGGTCAAAGTGTTAAGAAAAATGCGCATAACAAGAAAGAAGGAAAATATTCTTTATTCTCATTCTTACATGGTGGTGAAACGACGCGTAGCAACTGCATTCTAGACTCCCTGTTAATAGATACAGTAAAAGAGTAGTTGACTCACAAGGTGGATCCGTGGATAAGTAGTCAACGCGTCGAGCTACCAACAAGGACTGCAGAACGTTCCTGCTTCGAACCCCACAGCAGCCGCTGGGATTATTTACTGCTGGAAAATTAATACTGTATATCATGATGAAAGCAACGGACAAAATGTAACTAAATGTGTATATACCAATAGATAGCAACAATGTTCTGTTTTGGCCAACTGAATCCGTTTCTTCATCGTCCACTTCTTGATTTCAACTTGTGTCTTCTCAACCATTATTCAACGTCGTATAAACCGTTAAACAGGCGGACATTTATACGACGTTAAAATAACGTTTAATCTACGTGTTTTCAACGTATGTGTGCTACTGACGTATGTGGTCGCGAATTTCGGATCTGCAGTTAGAAGGCACGCAGGTTCGAATTTTACCCCCAACCATCCTGACTGATGATTTCCAGAGTATTTATCAGTTTCACAATACCAGGAAGATACAATCAAAAGCCCTTCACCTCGCTGAAGAGTGCCCTTAGAATTGTGATGGTGCCTGTCTAGCTCACTCATATCAATTATCAACTAAATAAATAAGAAAGCTTGAGTAGGTTATTAATTTTGTATGCCACTACAAATAATGCTAATTCCGGGTACATTTATATGTATGCACGGAGTGTTTCATAATAATTTGGAGTGTTTCATAATAAACTCTCCTGAGCAACGACTGTGCCAAGATTTTAAGTTTGAGGGCGTAAAGCGAAAAAAAAAGTGCAAGTAGGGTTTTAATCTAAGAATTTTGGAGTTGGGGTGTGCACTCGAGATACAGAGGGGTGATAATAACCCCAACTGGGAACCTAACAGAATCCCTGCTTGGGGGGTATGAACATTCCTGGCACTCAGTTCCTTCTATAGAAAACACACTACCCCATAAGTATTTGCCCATATCCTATTTTCTTTTAATTTATTGTGCGCAAATTCATACGAAAATTGTAGATAGGTAAACGAGAAAGGTATTCTGCATTATTTTCAAACCTAAATCTTTATCTTCATAAGAGAAATGAGAGAACTGAGATTATCATCAGAAGAAGTAAATTAGAGTTTCATCTATGTGACCATCCCTCTTTATATTAACAATTTGTGCTGTTTTGATGTTTTTATAGATGTTCTCTTACCACATTTTGTCGAAGTCTTCTTTTGTTAGTTTCCACAGACATTTTGTTCAGGTTTGGTAAAATTATTTCTTGTCGATCCAAAAAATCCTATAACAAATCAATCGGGTTAAAGTCCGGTGACTACTTAGTCCAAATCATATCTTATTTTACTTTGAATTTTCACCAAACACTCTCTAAACGATTTGAAGGTGTATTTGGAGTTCTGTTGTGTTGGTAATAAATCAGGAAACAAAGGACGCATTTTTTTCGCCTTATTGAATTAAAAGAAAAATCAACGGTTTTCTTGTAGTAGCCTACTTTTTCATGTAATTTCTTAAATTCCCATAAAATCTGTAATATTAGATCCTCCAAATCATCATACTAGTATCCGTACTTCACTGTTGTAACTATACTTTGTTTAAAGATTAAAAATCCTATAGTCTAAGACATTAGAGACTCTTGAAGTTGAACTATTATGTAAACAACGAGAAAAAAATAATTTATTCTAGTAGTGACACAAATTGATGTAAAAGGCACTAATAATTAAATAAACGAAATAATACTATCACAAAATCAACATTCTTATGTTAATGACGATAACTTTTGTTATCATGGAACTAGCTCTAATATTTTGCAAACAAAATAATGAATTGACAAATACCTATGAAGTAGTGTACGTAATTACGTCTTCAAGAACTTTTCTGCGAAGAGGATATTTTTCGTAATGCGGAGATATATATTCACCCTAAAACAAACATCACCTAAATGTATTAGTGTACGTAGAAGACTGTCAGTTGTTGACATTTATAACACCGTTACTTTCCAGACGTGCAAAGGTGATGCCATATACTTCAAATGTTCGTCAACAGGTACTTGTACAAACAGCCAGCCAGCTATCTTAAATGGCGACAGGAAATAAGACCTTTCAATGTGCTTAAAACGATGACACTCACTTTCGCTGACTCATGAAAAATATATTTTTCTTAAGAAACTACACAACACAAAAATATA
>JAGDQP010022888.1:3402-15312 GCA_022664845.1 Lepisma saccharinum | reverse complement strand
GGCTACTCACCCAAATCGCACGCAAAGCAAGCAACGCAAGCTTGCATGTAAATCAGGTCTTACTTCCAACCATGTGCTTCCAGTTGCCAATTTAGCGTATTGGTATAATTTGTCCACAGACTCATGGCGGGTGAGTTTTGTACGAGCAACATCCAATGAAATACCTCCAGACACAATCGGAGAGCTTCGTTCTTCTTCGTCATTTCCTCTTACAAAATTGTCGTCTGCTTCTCCAGAATCTGCGTGAGTTATGACAATCAAGAATGAAGTAAACGCTACAACGTTGCCGCATCTACGCTCGGCAGTTTCAGCTCGCTGTGAAAAGCTGCAACTGTACTCTCGTGGTTGCTAATGTGCGTGAAAGTCGGCAACAATGCTCCAGAGACACGACACTCATACTTGCACCGCTTCAACAAAACTGAACTGAACTCCATCTGCTGCTTCCTCTCCCCAACACACACACAATTACCCAAAAATGTGTCCCTCTCATTGGCTGCTCTCTCGCAGTTGTTTTTAGTTCTTCAAGGTCACCCGCCATAAGTCCTTGGACAAAATATAGCATGTCGGAAAGTTAATCCAAGGAACACGGGTTCGAACCCTGGTGTAGTTTTTTTTATTTCTTAGTGAAAATTAACTTTTTTTTCTTTTTTATATGTATAAACGCATTAGGAAATTTAATAAAATTAGTGAACAAATGCATGTGGAGGTTAGGTAAGTCAGGTTCGGTATTTTTTTTTTATTGCACACGCGATTAACTTGTGTTTTCACAAGTTGCCGTTCGTGTCGCCTCGCTGGAACCGTACCACTCATTGGAGACCTTAAATTAGATGTTCGATACCCGTTCGCCAATTCCCGTCTGTTCCCTACATTTCCATTCAGCAATAGACTTCTTCGTTTCATATTATCTTTTGACTTTTGAAAAGGAAAGCGAAATTGGGATTTAAAGAAAAAACAACTGCAAACTGGATTACGAAATAATTAAAAAGAACGTTTTATTTTTTGAAATACCACAATGAAAGAAAGATAGTGTTTTGTGGCAATCTCCAGTTATAAATTTCATCCCCATAACTTTTTCTTAAACATTACATTTTAGGCTGGACAGGCAGCTACGTATGCCTGAACAGCTGAACTTGTCACGAATGACGACCCTCTGCGAACACTTGTGAGGAAAGGGGAGATGCCAGAATCTTAGTGTAGGCACCATCTCAGTATTCGTCGTTTCACGCGTTTTAATAGCAAAAATCGATATTATTACGGGTTTTAAACATTTGCACTAATATTGCGGTAGGAATAGCACACAGATATGTCATCAAATCGAATGCAGATTTTGGAAATTAATGAACTGGTAGTATATAAACGAGCGTGTATATCTTCTCTGTTCGTGAAAGTAGTTAAAAAGTCAAGTTGCACAGAAGGTGGCAACACTGACATAGCAATTAAGCTCGTACGTAGTTATGTGTTACGTGAGAGAGAGAGAGAAAAAAAAATGCGTTGTAAAAATCACATGCTTTAGAACCGGATAAGGGCTATAACCTGTAACTGTCACAGCCTCCTGTTTTTAAACAATAAAAAATCTTGAAATGGAACAATGTCAACGCTTAAGGAACAGTACATGACGTCTTCATTGAACTATTATGTCATTTCTACAATAGCTAAAGGGAAGTTGAATACCAGTAGTTGCAACAAAATTCATTTAAAGAGTTAATAAAGGAAAATATACTTTGCTGTGATCCAGAAGCACCTACAGCATACAAGTAAAACTATTGAGTAAGCAAAACCTGGGATATTGCAATGCTTTAAGTATTGACGCAGCCCCAAAACAAACAGGTAACCAAACTTATTATTATTACTTTGTATGAAGTTAGGGCTACGATACATGTATTATGCACACATCTGTAACTATTTGTCAAAGTACTAGAATCTTGAGACCCTCAGGGAACGAATAAAAAGTAATGACGTATTATTGCTCATTTTAAAGATATTGTCCAACAAGTATATTAGCGAATATATTTTAGGAAACATTGCATTCAAGGTGCCTTTGTAGCTTACAAGAAAGTATAATCTTTGGACAACAGTAAATAAGAACCATAACGTTTTAAATAGAATAACATTACATTTTAACAAATCAAACAATGATTATCATCGAAATCGATTAATAACGAAAAATCTGAACAATTTTTTTCCTGTCTGTATTTTTAAAGGTTATTTTGATGTTATATAGGCTGTATTTTAATAAAATATTTGTTTTCCAACCTCGTAATACAATTTCAATTCATTGATTCTTATACCACTGCTTTTCTTTCTTAACTTGACAATGGTCTGTTGTATTGGACCGTCTGAGACCCTATATTTTTCCCCGACTAAGCTGCTCCTCTTTTGTTATTTTTATAAAAATAATATTTTTATGTGCAGAGTTTACTATGCATAAACTAAAACGTTTCTACAGAGGGACTACAGTTTTCAGGCTTCAGCAGCTATTTACCCCTAGTAACTTCCAACTCAGGAACTACTGGTACTACGGATACAGAGGTGGTAGAGATGTCGTTGGAAAGGTCTCGGGGAGAGAAGTTCAAACCTACATAGATCATCCAAATAGGACGCCCATTGCTGAACCTTGGCGGTATCCCATTTGCCCAGTCCCCAAATTGACCTCCGCCTTGCTTGTTTCCTTAAACTTAGAAAAATATATTAAAAAAAAAAAATAGATTCTCTCCACTCCATCTCTTCTAAAGTACTGGTTAATATTTCAACATTCTTTCAATCTCTTTTTTAAGAAATAATAAGTAAATGGCATAAGCTAAGACCTATCTTTGAGTTTGTCTTCTTGACATACAGTCTTTACGGGATCAGTCTAGTAGAGAGGATGATATTAATGGGAGAATGTTAACAAAAAGTTAAAGATTATCAGTGCGAAGAAAATATGGGAATGGAAATTCGCAGAAGAAAATAATTTTCTGTATTTATCCGTCCCTGAATCAATATCCAACACATTTGTATTATTACTGACAAGACAACAGGAAATAGTTTGGCATTGAATAACATATCTGTCTGTCTTTTCATATTTTTAAACTACAATATAGTATGTTAAATAAAATTTATCAAAAGGAAATTAACTGTCACAAGACTTCTTCTAGTATAAAACGTCATCAACAAAAAACATTAAATTAATAGTATCAACATTCTTCAAAGTAGAGCTTTTTGTCTCGCTTGAAACAAGCGTCTCGACAGCCAAGTCTCGGTCTTAACTCAAGAAACAGGTCTCAGACTTAGTCTTGTCTCGAGTAAGTCTCGACGCCATATGTCTTAATCTCGTCTCGATTCCTAAACCTTAGTCTCGGTCTTGGTACCATCCCTAATTGTCATTCCAACATTGTATCGATCTTCCCAACGGCCTCTTTCCCTCCGGCTTACCCACCACGATAAAATATAATCTTTGTTTTCCCCATTCCGAGGTACAAGACCTGCCCATTTTAGCCATCGCGATTTCAATATTCTAACATCGGGTGAATTATAGTCTATGAAGTTCATTATGCAGTCTCCTCCATTCTCCAGTTATCTCGTTCCGTTGCGATTCGTATCCTATCTTTCTCAAAGCCTTATTTTTAAACACACGCAATTTCTATTCATTTGCCAGGGTAGTACTTCAACTTTCGCAACCATAAAGTATTACCTGCAGAATAACCATTGGGTACATTTTCAGTTTCAGCTTTCTTGATATTAATCGCAAGGTTAGGAGTTTTGGCATGTTCATACTATCGTTTATTAGACCATTGTAGTTCCTAACGGTCTTTTAAATTTATTTTTAGCCTAATTTTCTTTCTATAGAAAGGACGGTTATATTAATGCATTATGTTCTTATAGGTAAATCCACGTTTGTAAAGCAATTTTAATAAAATTTGGAATATTGGAAGTTCAGTTCAAGAAACATGAAAAATAGACTTGGTTCTAGTATGCACTCCAAAAACAAAATAGCGCATAGTTTCATTTTAAAAAAATCTAATATTATCAGTGGAACTAAACCAAAACTTAGAAAGGAAACAAGAAAAGAAATAAACAAACGAACAAAGGGAAAAGAAAAATGAATGAATGAATGAATGAACTGATGTGACGGGTCAATCAATCAGTAGTTATGTGACCTGTATGATGCAGTCTTGTAAATAGCCGCTGCTCTTTAACTTCATCAGCAAATTACATATGCTTACATAAACAGTTTTGTTGTCGCAAGTGTAAAATAATTATATATGCAATTATTATTTTCCATTAAATGATGCAGCAGTTTAATTAATTCCACGTTCATCCTCCTCATTTGATTCAGACGTAGGAACAAGGTCTATCATTACAAGTAGTGAAGTGTGCTGGGGAATAATTTCATTTTCTTACCGTATTTATCTTTTGCACACTACTGCAAGGCAACACGTGACACATCCGGCGCTTCGTACATCACCGTTAATTAGTAAACAATGCCTCGAAGCTGCTTCGTAATTAACATCTAATTAGTTGTTCACACTGCCCTCAAACTGTATTCAGTTGTCCTTGCCCTGAAAATACTGAAATTAAATGAACAAGGGTCGAATGTAAAAAAGAAACTAAGTGTCTGGTTGGAAAGTGGTGGGGGAGTTGTGTAAATATTTGTACTACAAATTACTATAAGTAACAGTGAAAACAAAATTGTATTGTTATAATTTATATGTTCCGATTGAATATTTGTTTTTCTTGTTTCACATAGGGGACATGTTTGTCACCTGCTTTTTCTTATGAGAATAGTGCAAAAAGCTGTCTTCAATTCGAATGCCGTAAAGTCAAGAGGTTCAGTGTTTTATGTATCTGATTGGAATCCTGTAGTTGTTTCAATTATCACATTAGCGCACGGACTGTCATAAAAATGGAAATAGACAGACATAACGAACAGCGGGTAAAGAAGGTCCGATGTCGTCTATTCTGAAATTATTCGGAATGCTTAAAAAAACAGCTTAAATCAGCTCACGTCGGTGATTTTGACTGAAGTTTTCACCGGATTCATTGTTGATAATTTATTAAACTTCATTTTTTTTTGTACTTATAGTATCCTTAAGATACAGACTGTCAAGCAATTCATTCTAGAGTATCCACAAGAGAAGGAAGATGGAACGTAACATCTCACGAATTATTTTAACTACCAGATGCGACTGACGAAAACCAGAAGAAATATTCAGTGAAAAGGTAGGTCCAGATTTGATGACGTGGCGAGCATGCTTACACTAAACCACCACACACGTTGTATACCCCAGCGATTTTTCTTCGAAAATCGATTTTCTTTTTTAACTCAGCTTTCGGTTTTTATTAAATATATACGAGTATATATTTCAATTTTTTTTTTTTAAATAAAAAGCTTGAGCTTTTGAAATAAGAAATAGAAAACAAACTCCTGGATTTTCTGCCCTCCTCCAGTATTCCTAAGAAGATCGATCTCCTCTTACTCATGTTTGATTTACCGAATTCAGTTGGTAAAATTCCCAAGATAACCTGTTCACAGATGTACATGTTGAGATAATAACTTCAAACAGCACGAAGTGCCAAGTTCAGATTGTCAAAAAGAAATACGTACAAAGAAAACAAATCGAAATAGACTTATTGAAAAGAACAGTGAATTTTGCTATAGAAGAACTAAATGTTGGCACAGGCGACAAAGATATGAAGGGTGTTGTTTCACAGGATGTGTAATACGGCGTTTCGAAAGAAATCTTGCTCAAGTACGTAGAAGTCATTTCCAATTAGATTCTTTTCTCTTGACGTGCTCTGCTTGCATTGTCCTCCGCCTCCAAAGTGAGAGAGCACACGTCACATAGTGGTAGCTGTCGGTCGTCGAACTTGTCGAAGGTTGTGCCAGGAGCTTTTCACAACATTGGCAACGCCAAGTGTACTGCCACGGAAATACAGAACAGTGAACTTTTCACCGTGTAATTTCGATTTTCACACTATCACCTCTCCCCGCAAAATTTAAATATCAACGTTAGAATTTACAGCTTGAGAAATATGTACAAAAGCTTTAGGAGTACCGAAGGTCAAAACTAGCAAGCTTCAGTAAACATATACCCAAAAAATACTTAATTCCAGAACTAGATGTAGGGCCTACACGACTGACGTCTTCACAAATGAGGTAATATCTTAAATAATAACTTTACAGACTTGCCGGCGATGCAAATAACAATGGAAGTCGAATCTAAGGAATTCCTTTCAGCAAAGTTGATCATAAACATTGTTACGTTCAAAACCATTCTGATTGTAAAAGGAGAAGGAATCCAACCAGTGCTTGAATATGCTGTTTCTATGACGAAGAAACGTTCTAAACAGTATTGATTGACCCATAATAAAGAAATATTTTATCAACATACTCAAGGAAACAATTAACACTATTTCAAGCAAAAATGCTAATTAAGCCTTGTTTATGAAGACAACAAGCAAACAAAATATTTTTTTAATTTTAAATTATTCCCTTTCAGCTAAGTTTCTAGGACTTCTTCTTATTTTTATTAAAGCTTATTAGTAAAGATAAACTAGTATTGTATGGATAATAAAATATGGATAATAAATTTTGCAGCTTACATGTATTTAGAAGATATCGTCTCGACATACTTTGTGTGTATATTACTATGGCGAGATATTATTTTCACTTGTGGTGAGTTTAGGGATTTTCTTCTAGGAAGCTTTGAATTTATTTATAGCCTTTAGGCATCTGAGGCTCAGACTTGGATAGGGTAGGGAGAGGATGTTGTAAGGTGATCGGCCAGGACCTAGTTAGTAGGTACCATCCCGACATTTGTCTGGTATGACTGAATATCGCATCTTACATTAACTGCTTCTGTATACAAAAGAAAGCATACCAATTATTATTATTATTATTATTATTATTGTTAACTTAAAGCAAAATCATGTAGTGAGATATATTTAGATTATATGAAATATTAACGCTTCCATTATCTTGGTACATGTTTAAAATTATATTTTCAAGAAGAGAAATTGAAAATCCCTTACTAACTTGTTCAACTGACTTTATATACTCATATAGCAAAAGGGAAACAAACAAATCTTCTCGGCGAGCGGTAATTCACCGATGTAGCATGGAGCGAGTTCTGTTCTGGTGGAATGCTTGGATTTAGTTTGCTGTGGTGCGGTGTCGTTCCTGAAGAACGCAGTGCAATTCAAGAAGCCGAATATGAAATAAACCTAATTTTAGAACATATTTATTTATTTTTAGCAAACTCAATGTCAACGACAAAAAATGATTTCAATTCTTCTTTTTGCAGAACACTTGTTGACATTTAAAGAGTATAGACAACATGCAAAATTCAAAAGTTAAATCTTACATTTTATAAAATACAAAATAAAGTTTATTGTATTTTCAGAATTTTTAGATATTTGGAAACTAATAAATGTCGTGTGTATTATATGCTTTAAGCTTTTGTATGTGCATTATTAATTATATGTTCCTGTTACGAGTGGATGTGTCTGTTGTAACAAATATGTACGGCAAGGATGATGAATAAATATTCAACATTTTCAAAGATCTTTTTTCTCTTGAGCGGAATTTCTTGTAAGACACTTCCAAATTCATACCTTTTTGTTCAAATCATTGAGATAATATAATTAACTAAGAAATTCTCTGCTCTATTCCACGATATATAAACAACTGAAGTACAGACTGTTAAGTTGGACTCGAGAGATATTGTTTCTCCACTCTTAATACAGTCGCATAGCATTAAAGAACTCGTAATGATATTTTATTACTTATGTTGGTTTACAGTTCATAATTGTAACAAATACATCAAACAAATTAAAACATTTTTAATATAGCTATAATATATCCACGGATATGTACTGAAGTTAACACTGCTCTGAAAGTGAATGTAATTGTATTTTACAGCAAACTATGTTGCTATCCCTTGTTGCAATATAATAGGTTTTTGGCTCAGTAGATGGTTGTTAAGACCAGTACTATTTGCTGACTTGAGCATCTACCATTTACATTTGTCAAAAGAATGGAGTACTATTTGTCTCTGTCTTAACAATAATAATGTTTACAATGTTTTAGTGGTTCTTCTGTATTCTTTCAACACTTCTCTTTGTTTCTCAATTGTGTACGCATAATGTAAATGAGTTGGTAACTAGTAGATAATAATCGGCAACAGCCGTTGCTACATTGTACGTGAGACGAGAAAGACTAACATTATGTCTTACGAGAAAACATTTTTTACTACAAAAATAGGTTGCGGCACCGATATAGAGACCTACTGGCGGATCCGTTTAGTTCTGGCGCCACAATCTTTCGGCGCCAGAGCTTTACCAAAGGATCACACCATGAAAACTATTGTATTAAAAGAAGTATGTAAACACTTCGTCCACAAGATGCGACAGAAGAACAGATCCAGGGGATGTGTTCATGGAAGAGATGTAATGAGACGTTTATATTTGAGTAAGCACTTGAAAAACTTTTTTTTTTCAATGATTTTAATTGTGAAGTGTGTTTTTCTGGCGGAAAATGGATTTATTTATTTATTTACAACAAAAACAGATGGAGCTATAGCAGGGAGGTAACTAGGAGGAGTAGACGGGGCATATGCCCCGGGCGCAGGATTCAGGGGCGCTAAACTGAGCAAGTATTTTTTACTATAGATATTCAGCTGAGAAACCAAAATCAATATAAAAGGAGCTAAATGCATAATGTGTGAAGTGTTGTGTGAAGTGAATGCAGTATTTTAGGACGCACAGGAATACGTGGAAGCACTATTAGCATATTTACTCGAAACCAGATGTTTACTTTGGAGCTCATCAAATCTTTGTCTCTGAGATCAAGTTTTACTTCCAGTTTCATATAAGGAGCCACCACTGGTACTTTCTAAGCGGGCTGAGATTTCCACAACAATAAAAACCTTTTGGAGGAAGGAAAGTATTTTAGGTTCCTTCCACTACACTGGATACTCCTTACATTAGAGTTTAGCAAGGATGTAGATAGCTGGTCCACCACACACATTAGTAACTTCAGATTAGGTATAGTTTCTGGTGGTTTTCAGGTTAGATTAGGGTTGCCATATTACCCGCTCTTAGCGGGTATCACCCACTTTTCAGGTCCTATATTCATCCCCCACTTAACAATTTCTTAATCACGAAATCCCACCTCTTTTTTGGACTGCAGAAGAGTCTTTTTCCCTCCGGCTCCGCTACCACCAGTAAGCAACAAACCAACTGCCGTTGTTGTTTTACTTTCTTCGGAGGCGATTTCATTCATACCGGCTCCTGAGTCGTGACTCTTGACTCCAACGGTTCACTTCTTTTTGCGAGCCATGAATCATGAGCCGTGGCTCACGTTTTATCCATACCATACATTGACTTGTAAGACATAATGACTTTGTGGTTCCTGGGACCACACGTCGGTGTTTATGTGATACTTTTCAAAACTGGAGTGATTAAAAAAACAGTTATTTTAAACGAAAGTTCACCTACTCTTTATATATTCAGAAATGGTTGTAAATTGAATTATCTTCAGCATTTTGCTAATATTAGAAAGATCAATAATTTCTGGAAGATTTCTAAATATGTTTTACCTTCCTTTTAATAGACACATGGAAATTATTTTGTATGTTTCTTGGAGAGAAAAATCTTCGAAAAATATCTGCAACGTTTATCGCTTGCAATTTTCTTGTTTTTGAAAACAAAGATGTCCTTACAATTTGAGACTCAAATTTCATGAACTTAATAAAACATTAAAGGCAATAGCTAGGGACCCTACGTCAATATTTGCAATACACAAGTTCACGCCAGTACTTAATGTTTAAAATCGCTTTTCTAATTTTAAACTATGGCAAACCTAGGTTAGGTTAGGTTTTAAGTGGCTATAAATGACTATGTCCCAAAACTAGAGAATCCCAACATCACTGAACACGAAACATAGCGGACCCACCTACTGGCACCTTCAAATTTTAGTAATCAGCGCATTTCGGGTATTAAATTATATTATCTCGATTGTCCAATTTCATTCCCTCGATAGGATTTCGATTGTAATTTCGAAAATATTACGTTATTATTTGTGAAAATATTGTCATTTGTTTGTGACAATTTCACCCCATCTTTGAACGAATCTAAATGCGAAACTACGGATTTTGGGATATATATTCATATAGGAACTGTTGGTTTAACTTCAGGTGCCTTTGTGTTGATGATTCTATACATCAAATTGTTCCCGACATTTAAGAAAAACAATGAAAACCACTTTGAACTTTGCAGACATTTTGGGCGAGTTTGGTCATACTGGCAGAAAATGGCCAAAATGTAGTAATTTAATAAGAAGAACATAAAGGACACACTGAACAAAATCCCATTAACGATTGACGAAATAACACACTTAGAAGAAGGGTAAAGGATCGGCAAATGGTGGCGTCTCTATCCAACAGACCCCATTTACGACTCACATTATTTTTATAGATTACAATATTAAAATATTCGCTTGGTATCTAAGTGTGAATCCAGTAAAACAGTGATGTAATGCCAATTTTAATTTTCCGTGTGCCTTTTCATTTACAATTTCTAACTTAAAAGTAATTACACTCGATTATACATTTTTGAGAAACCACATACATGTAAGATGTGAACCTTAAAAAACACTATATTTTAAACAATGTGACGTTGTCGAAAGAATTGCTTTTTATTTCTCAAAATGGAGCCAAACGTGTTTTCTGTGGTTGTAAGTAAAACGAAAATATCGGTACCGACGAAGCACTGCTATTTCAATCCCTGCATCCTGATTGAGGTTCTTTTCTGTTCCTCAGCAAATGTCGGGATGATACTTTGAAACAAGACCATTGCTACCTCCTTCTCTCACGAACAGTGCAGGAAATTAAGGTAAAGGAGTAGCCAGAGCCTAAGTAAATGTTGTACAGCTCAGAAATATAAAGTCTCCAAACAGACCTATCAGGAAAAAGTTAGATCCTGTTTCAGTTGATCTTGAATGAGATTTTCTAAATAACCCATTAAGCTGTATAATAATACTAAAACAGAATTTTATCTGTTGTATATAATTTTCTCCATAATTGCATTGACTGTTATGATGTAACTCTCAGCTCACTATACGCTTCGAGATACAACCAGAACCAACTAAAGTTTAAATTAGATGGAGTCGAGAGAAGATAAGATAAGCACACAGAGCAATTATCCTGAGCTGTTTGGTTTGTTTCTCTCCAACGTTTAATAGCTAATAGTAAGTCTATAACACGTTTTCCACGTGATTAGTCAAGGTTAACTGGTGCTTGAGGGTACTCAACAAAGTTTTAATTCTCCTTAAACATTTTATCGTTTGTTTGTTTTAGCAAATTCCATTTCAAATATACAGTGTGGTACCCAAATAGTATCCACAGAACAGACCGTTTTGAAAGTATTTTTTTAAAATACTTTGGAGTGGTATTTTGAAAATCAAGTCTGTTCATTAAGGAAATATTATTTTAAATCTAAAAATGTTTTCTAAACGATACGCATTATATTTCCAAAAACATATTCAAACATTTTTTTAGAATTTTTATAGGACGTTATTATTTCCAACGACAAGAAAATTTTGCAAATACTCCGAAACAATTCAGAAAACAAAGTATGTCAGAGATAATGGAAACATGTTCAGCAGGATCTAGAAAAAAAAATAATACGATTTTTACATTCAAAACTAAACTTTCGACTAAACAAAAATATTTCAGAATGAGAAAGGACATTTGAAAAAATACGATTTATTTTTAATGAATATAGATCAACATGGAACATTGCTTCTTTAAGTTCCAAAGAGGAAAAAATGGACAGTAATAAGCTAACAATTTAGCAATTTCAGAATGATACTCCACAGAAGGAAATAGTTTATCAATAAATGAAATATTTGTATAACATTGATAAAAAAAC
>JAGDQP010022887.1:0-29869 GCA_022664845.1 Lepisma saccharinum | reverse complement strand
AGTGAGTGAGTGAGTGAGTCAGTTAGCCTAAAATGTGCAATTTCAGGGGTCCACAACTAGAACATAGTTTGAGATACGAATATGAAATTTTGTACATCTGCACATATTTACCATATCTCCTTAACGGCAAAAGCTCATATTCCTATCTTTAACATCTTTTTTCTTACGGGGCCCCGAAATTGTCGATTTTGCCATAAACTCTTGTTCCTGTATAACATGCTTCTGGCAGTGCTGACGTTTTCTGACGTGAAGAACTTGGCTCATGCACTGCCGTGCATGTTGATGAACGCATGTGAACTTTATGTGAACCTACTGAAAAAACCTGAGATTTGTGTGCTTAATGTGTCTTTTAGTGGCTTCTTATGCACAGTGCATATTTTGTGCTCGTTAATTTCATATTCACCGTTGTTCACGTTATCTTGAGTTCATTTTTATATCACTTTCAGTATATTTTCTACTATTATGTGAATTTTTTGTGCATTACTTTGATATCAACACACCAAAAGTTTATACGCTGTGCACTAAAATGAGTTCATATTAATTGCACGGAAATTTCATATATTATGCTCTAAAAACGTGGTAAAATTGGAACATATTGTGAACTTTTTTCGGGACATATTGTGCACTTTAAGTGTTCTTTAATTTTCAGTGTGGGCTAACAGCAACTCGTGAAGATTTTCGACGGAGGGAGGAGGGTAATAATAGCTTCCCGTGATTTCAAAGGGCGATCAGTTGGCACCACTCGTGAAGCCGGTCGGACTGTTCAAGCAATGATCCGTAGTATGTCGTAAATTCGAGGAAATATTGGGTGAAAGAATGCCGAAGACCTTGATCTAAGCTCATACAACGAGGAGAGAATAACAGAAGATAACGAGCGCTTTGAAAAGGAGCTGAGAAGGATGAGGATGAGAGTGTCTCAGTAAAGGAGGCACTAGTTGCCTACTAATACGAGGGAAGTGATGGAGAAAACAGAAAAAGTTAAAGCGCAACCCCTGAATGAGATGATCCAGAAAGGAAGAGAAAATTAGAAACTGTAGAAAGGACAGAGGTGAAGGTAAGGATGAATAAATCTTTATCAAATACAAAAACAGCTATGAAACTCACATGAGCTTTCTGGACAAAATGTTGGAAGCGAAACGCGAGCGATCGACATAATAAAATCTGAAGTCATCAATTTGGCTACTAAGATTTCCTTTTTGGAGAAAATTTGTCACAGAAACAAGATATACTTGAAGAATTAAAACAAAGTGAAAAACTGCTTTACACTTTCGAGGCAAGCACTGAGGAAAAAGAAACTACCATCAAGAAAATGGATGAGGAAGTATTAAAACTAAGAACGATAAGTAATCAAATGAATGAACTACAAGTAATGGCAGCTAAAGATCCATGGTAAGAACGAAGAACTCCAAATGAAAAAGGGACAACCAATGGAGTGGCAGAATAGCACTAATAGTGTATGTAGCAACTTGAATTGAATTGAATTTTATTGATGGCCTTTAGGCATCTAAGGCTCAGGCCGAACAAGATAAAGGGACAGATAGAAGAAAGAAAAGAGCTTTACACTGAAGAATGTGCAAAGCAACGCGTGAAATAATTAGAAAAGTAAGTGGAGGAAATGAAGAGGACAACGCTCGTAGCACCAGGGTAAATTTTGCCTAGGTATCCAGAGAGCAATTACAAATACCGCCAAGGACAAGAAAGCGAAGAAATCAAAAGTAAAGGAAAACTAGGAAAGAACGATATTCTTTAAACCAAAAGAGAGGAAAACACTGTCCTAGCTCCGAAACAGTTAGCAACAAACGATCAAGACATTCAAAGAATTGATTAGAGATAATCTTTTCACAGCAAGAAACACATTGCCTGTGCAAACCGAAACCTAAGCATATATGAATAAAATAATTATGATACAATTGAAGAAACAAATTGAATGCAAGACTAAAAATCTATAATGTCGTGTACAATGTCTCAGCGGATGTCAAGGATAAGAACCTATTGCCAATAGTTTTGGAACAATATCTAGGAAAACCGTTATGAAGAAACAAAAAAAATAATTAAAAATGCAAGATTCGCTTCAGAAAGTAGACGTAAAATACGAAACTGTTGTTACTTAGCAATCAAGGTCCATAAGGCGTAAGGAAGTACTTGTTGAAGCGCATAGGATATGACTGCAATGCTATTAAGGATTAGTACCAAAGCACCAAGTCGTACCAAGGCGTTCTAAATTATGCTTCGAGGACCTTTTCTCCGCGAACTTTGTATTGAATAACCCACAGGGTTCGGTAATAACGGATTGACCTCCTAGGACAAAACGACCAGGACAACATGGAATTTAGAGAGTGACAGCTTCTGCGGATGACCTAATGATAATCCTCCACTAAGTAGAAAAGATTTTTTTAAAAAAGACAACAAAGAGACAAGCTAAATAATCGTTCTAACAACAACCAATTACAAATTCCGGACGATAAAATCAAATACGCAATTATAGAATGTCAAGCTAAAGACAGAGGGATCCGATCACCAAATACAATAATCGGAAAATTGAAAAAATTAAAATATTTTATAGTATTTTTAGACAAAAATTGTAACTTCAAAGATTACAATAACAATATGTAAACAGCAATGGAAGTGAAATAAGTACCTAATTAATAAGATTAGCAAACACAGCACACAAAACCCCGTTAAGAATTGATAAAATTATCATGGTGTTATTCTGAATGCTATAGTCACATATGAACCAAGTGCTTAGGCACATATGCTGCAGGAGAAGAAAAGATTATAACATTACATAATGAAACAAAGGAAAGTTTAATATTGAAGGTTCATTCAACATCAATCTTTAACCGCGAAATTCAGTTGGAGAGCATTTTCAATGCATTTTACCACATCTAACTTCTTGCAATTTATCGCAAATGTTAAATAATAATCCGAAATTCCAAATTCAGAAATAATATGGAGAGAACCACTTTTTCATACTCCCTATTTCTGTTATTATTTTTTTATTTTGTTAATAGCCACGATATAGCCGTGACTATTACCAACTTAAAGGGTTACGCCCTTTTATTGGGAAGAGGTGTAAAACTCCCTATTCTCCATTTACGTTCCCGAATGTTTAACGTGCATTCGATGTAAAGGTACCAAATATTAGTAGAGCTTTCCAAAGTTTAAATGATGGAAAGTGTCTAATATTTTTATTACTTTGTATTCCATTTTATAAAGTATTATTATATTAATATTTTAGCTGTAATTAAGGTCTAAGATTGTTTATTTACCAGTCACAAAGCATTTAGAAACGGATATACAGAAGTACACCTCTGTCTTTAAACCTAATATTTGTAACAAAATCTATTGAAGAGAGCTTCTCGCTCCAACATTTTTCCCAATATTTCAAAAACTAAGAGTACTATCAAAAATGTAATTCTATAGCGCACTAGAGCTTATAAATTACTATGCAATACAATGGACAGAGATCTCGAAATTTTGTTCATTGATGAGTGATACGTTCTCAAAGATTGCGACGTCATTATTTGTTTGAAGTCCCAGCACTTTTGATAGTACTCTTAGCTTTTGAAAAATTTTGAAAAATGTTAAAAATAGGGAGTTGGAGCGACGAGTCCTCTTAAGCCCAGAGAACTTGTTATATTTTTATTTGTTGCACGTACGAGATTCTTGAGAGGTTTCGTCTCGATAAATCCTCAATAAATGTCGTCTCAGTCTTGCCTCAAATCGAATTACAAGTAGAGGCTTTGGCTCCGTTTCATCTCAATATCCAATATGTGATCAAGATTGGGTTTGGTTTCCGTTCATTGTCATGAGGTGATCTATAATATAATTATCAACCTGATCTTAAGAAAGTAACATTGCTTAATTTTGTTTGTCCTTTTTTTTCCTGTCAGAGATATTGACATGTGATGTTAAAATGGAGTGATTGATTAAGAAATCTGGAAACATTGTTTCCCCTTTTTGGAACAGATAATGAAATGGAGTTGGACTTGAATCTGATTATGGCCTTTAGACATCTCATTCTCAGGTCTGAATAAGTGAACAGGAAGTTGGAAGGTAGTCAGTCGGCCAGGGCCTAGTCAGTGGTTCCCTCGCGTCACAGAGAAAATAAAACTGGATGAAACTAAGGCAGAATGGATTATAGAAACTGTATTCAAATGAAGAGTACAGGGTAAGAACAACCAAAGTCCATTTTTGAAAACTCTGAAAAAAAAAACCCACACATTTGAAGGTGTAATCACTTGGATTTATATTTATTTTTGGCCCTCTGGCACATTATGACCCTACGCCAAAGTGTCTAAAGGTTAAAAACAAATTGAAACGCAAGTGCTTGCACCTCAAAATGTTTTTTTTTCTCACAACTTTCAAAAAAAGACTTTGATTGTTTTCCCTTGTACACTTCAAATGCGTATTAAAATGGACCTGCGGTAGGCGGCTATACCTGTGTAATGTATGTCCATCATATCCTCTAACATGAAATCTTATGACATTTATTTTAAGACAGTGATTCTGAACCAAGGTGCCGTGGCACCCTGGGGTTACGTGATGATAGAATAGATGTGACATAAATGAAAATATTTAGCCAATCCTCTACCATGTGCTCATATGAAGACGCGTAGAATTATTCTCGTGTGCTCATTGTTTCTTCTAGCATCTCAAATTCAGGTGATTCTAAAGGCTAATAGCATCCGACTGGATATCTGCCGAGACCGAATGACACCCCTGGAGATTCTTACTCCTCCGTGTATCGTCCATCTGCAGATGAATGTCGAAGGTTGTCGCAAAATAAATATGTTGACAACCAACTCTATAAGAGGAATTACCTTGACCCCAGTACTCATTCGCTTCCTAGTCCTACAAACGTGTTAAAACTAAAAGGTGGTTCAAGACTTTTCGTTCACCCTGTGTAAGCTATAGAGTTGAAAAAATTAGTAGTAATAAGCTATCGTGAGCTTACGCCTGTCGCTTCAAGACCAAAATAAAGTTAGAATACAATTCATTTGGAAAATCATCAAGGAAACTCGCATTTGTTTCTGATTTTTAAGAAAAAAAAAAATAGGAATGGAAGACAGAAAACATTTTCACTCTCTGCCTTGATTCTCGCAATAGACATTTGATGATCAAGTGGAAATTGAAGAGTTAATTCAAAATAATTATTACCCAATCCCTAATGACTAAAAGAGGCAAAGTTTACACCCACTACGAAAAGAAATTGATTAAGGTATTGCAAACGTCGTGTTATTAATGGCCAGTTTATTAATTGATCGTTCTTTCTCATCATTTGTAACACAAATAATACAAACTGGAAAGAGAAAACAAGCGATTTCGGTAGGTTAAAACTTTAAAAATTCATAAAACGTATTCCATACATAATGGAACATTCTAGTTTTAAATCTGAAATTAGGTTAAATATTTTAGTTTATATATCTTTTACTAATTCAAAGAGAAACAAAGGTGGGGTCATGGTTGCTAAACCAGTATGAGAGGAAACTATGACTTTTAATTTAACGAACAACTGTGCTATAAGTTTTATTTGTAGACATAATAACCTACCTTATACATATTTAACATTAATAACTAGAAATGCCCTAAAGAACGCCACATTCCAACTTGCCCTGCTTGCTTTTACACGAAAGGGAAGTCAAATACATCTTGAAAATTTAATTTGTGGAGAGAAAACCGTTATTTGAAATGTTCTTTATGCCCCACCTTGAAGAGAAAAGGATTAACATTTTTTTATGTTCATAGCGTATGTGACGAAATGATACTT
Source organism: Lepisma saccharinum (assembly GCA_022664845.1). NCBI lineage: Eukaryota > Metazoa > Arthropoda > Insecta > Zygentoma > Lepismatidae > Lepisma > Lepisma saccharinum. Next base: position 24,099 of record JAGDQP010022887.1, on the reverse strand, counting down.
GTATAACGAAGTTTTCTGTAAACACGACCGACCGTAGAGGTTAAGTAACTGTATTTGATTTAACGAACTGCCCACACACACACACATTGAACACATTTTAATTGGACACATTTTATTTATTTCTATGTACAGGGAATGTGCGAGACACTGAGCATACTGCGCTATAAAGTGCCTCTCAAAAAATATAACTCAAAATTACCATTTTCAACCAGAAAACTATAGCAATTAAAGATCATATATAGATACTGGTGTAAATCTTTCTAAACAACATATTACGTTCTGAGTGAAGTGGCAAGGGAGATATGATTTTACTTGTAGTATTGCTGTAGTTTGTATTTCCAAAATATTTACATTAATACAGTTTAAAAAGTCTTACGTATATCGTAAGCCATGTATTTACTCACGTGTGGCTTAAAAGCAGTGAATGCGAGTCATCTGTTGTTTTTTTATTTCAAACGCTCTCGTTTTGAAATCATTATTTACTTATGATTGTGACATTGAGTAGTAGATTTGATACTAAAAATATTACATGAATGTGTCATATTTTTAATTAAAAAGCGGCTAAACTGCTATAGATTAGTAAGTAAATAAATAATTATTCTCACTAATTTAACTTTTAGTTGATCAAGTCAATTCTAGTTTATTTAATGAAACAATTATTCGTACGTTGAATAAAAGTCTCGTATTGGATTCCTATTATTCTAAGTTACTTACTTATTTACTCTATTGCTTACGGATCTCGCAAGTTCATTGCCGCAGTAACAAAGGTTCTGGATAGCTTTCTATCCTGAGCAAGACGAATCCAGTTTTCATCATAAACATGTACTTCTCTCTGATCCTTTCTAATACTATCTTCCCAGCGTAGTCTCGGTATTCTCAACGGTCTCCTTCCCTCCGACGTACCAACTGCGATGGAATACAATCTTCGTTTTACCCCACCCGAGCTACATGGTATGCCCACCTTAGTCGTCGCGATTTCATTATTCCTACAATATCGGGTGAGTAGTAAAGTCTGTGAAGTTCTTCATTATACAGTCTTCTCTATTCCCCAGTCATCTCGTACCGTTTCGGCCTATATATCTTTCTCAACACCTTATTTTCCATCACACGTAATTTATGTTCATCTGCTGGGGTCATACTTCAACTTTCGTAACCGTAAAATATTACCGGCAGAATATCGTATTAAAATGGGCTAGCGCAAGGCATTTTTTACTATTCCAAAGTTAATACTTGTTGTTTCGTATCTTATAAGCCTGTCCTGTCCTGTTTTTTAAACTTTTGAAATGCTCTCCCTTTTTCTAATGATCATGTTAAAATTTATTCTTTTGTAGTATTTGAATTTTACTGTGAGCCGCCGTAGATAGTAGCGCGTCTGACTACGAAACGTGATACCGGGTTCAAATCCTGATATGGTGCTGGACACTCTTCTTCAGCATTCCCATACCTTGGGCTCTGAGATGCAATTAGCCCCTTATCAAATTGAGTACTAAAGTGTTTCCTGCTTCTCCTGGACAGCTTGGAAAGTAAAGATGGTCGAATGTCAGACTGACCATGCCACCTCAGTTCGTACAGTAAGTCGAGCGTATATAGAGCACTACCTCTACATTCACCATGCGCCCTTCACGGTGCGTGCACGTCACAGAAAGGATACCTTTTCTTTTACCTTTTATTTCTGGATCCAATTTATTCAATTAAAGCGTTTCCTATTAGTGTACACTGGACTGATGAAAGAAACACGTTGACATGTTGCTGCAAGGAAATAATGCAATTACTAAAAGTATGATCAAATTAACGGAAGCAGTAAGTTATGCATTATGGTAGGATTTGACATATCTGTATCTCTTTCTTAAAAGATATTTTGTATTTGTATTGGTCACCAACACATTCTTTCTTGTCATTGATTGTAAACTAACCACTGTGATGTACCGCAAGAAAACTTATTATGTTAACTGTTTGGAAGAGATTTCTATTCTTAAAACTTCATAACTTATTTATAATCGAAATATTAAACAAACCCTTCATCTATTGTTCGATTCATTACAACCTATTACGGGCGGGGAAGTGACAATAAAAATGAAAAGTTTTAGTTACATTACACTTTACAAGAAATGCATAAACTGAAAGGAAGGCAATTGTTGCGTTCGACAATGGTTTCTCTTTCGATCTCAAGCAAGAGGTATTCTCAGATCTCCTGTTTGGTTAGCTGACTTGACCACCTCTGGAAATATTAACCTACATACACTGATATTTTTCAACAAAGTATATTTTTTAAACTATAATATAATTACATACCTACGTTGTATTCCAAAATTCTAATTACTTTTATTGGGTACATGCTTCATTCATCAGTATGTGTGTCTTAGGCAAAAAGTTATTAAATACAAATTTTGTGAAGGTTTAATTTGTTCTTTCAATTTCAAGAAGTTGTGCAATTATGATCTCTTACTGAAATTCTCTTGAAGATAAGATATTATTCATTATAATTATCTCATTTCTTAAACTAATTGATAAAGCCGTAATACTTCAATTTCGTTTCTAGAGCTTATGCTTTTAAATACATTTTACATTTAGCAATGAATTCCCAAACAATATGACACACTTCCTCACATATATATATACACACACGAATTATTTCAAATGTTTAATTCGTATGTTAATACATAGAGCCAGACTCTGTTCGCTGGTTGTATTACTGTAGACCAATAATGCTCAAACGCAGTACTGCAGCACACTGGCTTTCCGCTTGGACTCACCAGAGATGCTGGAAATAGGAAGTGATTAGGTGATACCCTACTTATCTGAGACCAACACACGGTAGAGAATTTTGACTTGTCACTTTGTAAGAAAGGAATTCTGGTTTCATATTTTGTGTAAATACATTGAACATGGTAATTCGGAACCCATTTTAAACTGTAGGACCAGTTCTTACGATCTTATATTCAATCGTTGGAAGTTATATATTTATCTTGGGTTCGTTTTGTCCATGAATCCACGGGTACAAAGTTGTGTCTTCGGGTAGGAGCTAATTAATACCATGACGTTAATGATTGTGATATGATTTTATTATTAATGAATTAATATCGTCAATACATATAGCTGTACTACATTTTACTAAGAACTTTCCTTGAAGAGGAATACGAGTAGGTTTATATGTTATCCTGTTCTACATGGTCCTCTTAACATATTTATTAAAACCAAAGCGGATTTCAATATTAGAAGTATAGTTACTGGATGTCAGTAGAACTCTGAAAGTAAATTAATTGTACTTTTAAACTTAAAAAATTCATGACTGAAACTGTTCTATTATTTTCATGCAATTGAGATCACAACAATTCTGCACTGACCAATCACTGCTTTCTGGAGTCATAACTCTGCTATTTTAGCCACAGATGTTCAGCCAATAATTGTTTTTCTCTGTTTGCTTTGGATGGAATGAAGATTTATGATGTATTCTTCACAAGGCCTTGCAAGATAAGTAAAATAAATTCATGTCTTATCTTAAGAATCTCGTTTTCTAGGGGAGTGGTTCTAGGTTGAGTTCCGGCTATGGTAAATAGAGTGCATTGGAGTTCACTTTAACAAAAGCTTTCGGTCCTTATTTTTAGAATCTTACAAGCTTACTTACGACTGATCTTCGTATATCCGTAACACAAATTGCATTTCAAATCACTTTGAATCAATTTCAAAATATGTCAGCGTTATTGTATTACCATAATATCACTTACACTAGGGGAATAAAAATTGTTTTTGCAGGTTAGATTAGGAACATAGCCTACCACTATTTTTGTTAAAATCATAAAGTAATGGTAATGTGTTGTCGAAAAAGTGATACAGGGAAACGGATGTACAAAGTAAACTTTCAATAAAGAAATTTCACAAAGTTCGGTGAATTCGTTTGAATGAATTCGCACAGTTTTGAAATTTAATATGTTCTGAGCTTTTAAAATAAATTAAACACGTTTAACGTATACTTTATTAAGATATTATTTACGAAAACATGCGAATGCATGCATATATTGGTAAATCTGACTGACGGGTTTATAAAATCATGTGGTATATATGCATTTAAGACATTCAGGTTTTTAAAAAAATCCTCATGCATTAAGCATGTCAATAATAAAATAGAGACATGTAAAAAAAGCCCGGCAAAAGCTCCACAAAATAATTGTCTCTGGATGTTAGCAATTGGAAGTGCATTGTGGGTAACTGGGGAAGGAGCTGGCCGCCTTAAATAAAACCCCAGGAAAAGAACATCTTTGAGATCATCAAATATGAGGTCGAAGTTCTTCTCACAATGCATGAAGATTGCAGGCGGTCAGGGCTTTGTCCTAATTTGTTTACATTATTCTTGAAGAATTTTAAAAAAAAACGTAAGAATAAGCAATCATTTCTTTTAAAGTGTATTCACAATATCTACTATACTATCGAGGATTAACTGGTACAATCTACTGAATTCGTAATTGCATGTGTCATACCTCTGACTGTGCAAACAAATGAAGGCTTGCGTTTGTATGTTCGCAAGTCACAAAGGAATACCGTGTAACAAGAAGCGTAGATTTTCAGTGGCCATCTCTCTCAATATTTTCATTTTTGAAGTTTACAAAGTTTGCTACCGAGATAGTCAATCATATTGACGATGATGTTATAGTGAATAATGACAGGAAACGCATGAGGAGCCAATCTACTTCTGACTCAGTGAGCAAGTGACGGGGGACTTACCTAATAGTCATCCGCAAGAGGATCTAACTTTATTTCCCTTTAGTTTCAATTCTATTCAGCAGACGATAGAAGACATACTATGAGAAATTTATAGGAGGAACCATCAACTGTTGTGACGGGAGACACACTAAAATTTGTTCACTGAAGCACCATTTGAAGTACAAATTAAGATTTGTTTGCCCTACAATAGAGTAGTATATTGTAATAAATAAACATGACTTTAAAACTATTTCGTAGTCCTGATTTTAAAAGTAAGTTACATAAACAAATACTGTGTAACAATAAATGAAAATTTTGTTAATATGTGAATAGCTTGGCAACAGCGAACTACTAAATAGCAAATAAACAAAGAGAACAGCACTTCAAATTTTATAATTCTCAACATCGATTATTCGCTTTTGTCTCCAAGTCTGTTATTTCCATCTATCGCTTTTTTCATAATCATTGATCATGTATTAATTTAATAAACATTTCAAATACCCGAAAACAAGTGCAGAATAATTAGTACATATAAGATGCCCCTACACGGCTGATTTTTCAATGGATGTTGATGGTTATCAGTAACCTAAGAAAACTGTTAAATTACACACTCATAAGAATTCTTCTCCACCTATAAACACTGAGAATTCGTTTCAAATGTTTCATCCTGAAACTTCTGATGCTTCCAACAAACATATCATATAAATTCCAAATCTGATAGGCCGCCCAGTCAACCTAAACCGCCTGCCATTTTCATCTATGACATCACTGATCGCTATACCTTCTGTAAAACTCTGGCTGCTACTTGTTCAGATCAATTAGTCATCAAACATACTTCAGATTACATCAAATTTCAAACAACAACAAAACCTGCTTTTGATAAAATACAAAGTTACTGCTTACAGCAAAAGTTACCGTTCGCTACTGAAAACAAGAATACAGACCGTCATCTCAAAGTGGTCATTCGCAAACTGCCAATTGACACTTCATTAGAAGATATAAGAGCTAATCTTGTCACACAAGGTTTTCCTGTCGTTTCTGTCAATCAATTACATGGTAAAGGTAAAACCACTCAGAAAACTGTTAAATATCCACTTTCCTTAGAGTCACTTCTTAAAGAAGACCAGGTTTCTGAAACTCTCAACTTAAGATAATTGGTTCACCACGTTGTACTTGTTGAACCTTACAGAGGACCTGCAGTAATCCAATGTTACAAATGCCAGCGCATTGGCCATGTACGATCTTCTTGTTTTAATTTACCATGATGTGTCAAATGTGAACAAAATCATCTTACATCCGACTGTTCTAAGAAGACGCGTGAAGATCCTGCCCATTGTGGTGGTTCTGATCCAGCTAACTACATGGGATGTCAAGTGCTACAAAAAGTAACTCACACGAGACAAACAGCTTCCAAATCTAAGAACTCTGACTCCACCACACGATCTCTTCAGGGATCCCAAAGAACTTACTCAGATGCAGCTACACCATCAACTGAAGCTAATCTCAGTGATTCAAGGATTTTTTATAATTCTTACAAGATTTTTAAATAATGAATTTCTTGATACACTTAGTCATGATCTAAATAGATTTAGGTCTACAAAAAACAAGATATCAATCATCACTGATATACTTCAGACAGTTCTTTCTGCCTGCAAAAAATAAGTTAGTTCCTGACTCATTTCAATTCAGATTCAAAATTCAAACCTCCATATATACAGCTTTCATATACAAATTATGATTGATTTCTTCAAGATTACCTCAATACAGCCACAACATCTCAGTGACTAAGTCATCTTGCATCAGCAGACATAAGGCATCTCCCCTCTTAATTTTCTTACTCCCAATATTTTTTATACACTTCATGTACACAATAAGTCTTTCAAATATTTCATCAGGGCTGCGACAGTTGCGTCCTGTTCACTTCTTATACGTTTGTTCATCCCGTGAACTCAAAACAATTGGAAGGCAGGAGCAGAATTGCTCGATACTTCAAATTCAACCAACGTCATTTACTCTGACTGACTGACTAACTGACGCTTAAATGTTTAAATGTACCCTAAATTATTATACTTACAGTAAGATTAATACGCAGGGCCTAAACTTCTTTCGCAAGGATTCAAGATTGAAATATAACACTTTGTTGCATCAGAGGTAAGAGTGCTAGACCTTGTTCCACTTTCAACGTTCAGTTACCTCATTTACTCTTTTCATAAATGTTACGGTTGTTTAGGAGCAAATGCTTGTCACGAAATTCTGAGTCAAGATCTAATCAAACGTATTTTTCTTTAAGTTTTTTGCATGAGTGCTAGTATTTATAATGGTACTTTGTTGTTATTTGAAACTACTGGCTTTTAAAGTGTGTGTCAAACCCAAGATACAATATAGGCTTTGATCTAATATTAGACTTTATTACGAATATACTGATTTCATGCTATTTTCTGATTGTCTTTACTGAATTTAATTTCATTTCAGTGCTCAATACTTAAATACGAGAGAAAAAATCTGTTTATTTAATATTAATACATGTGAAGATACTCATTTTAATTAGATCTACTGATTGAAAGAGTGTTCGTGTCACCCATGTTCGAAACATATTTGTCTCCGCCCTATCGAGACTAAATTGCATAGCTCATGGAAATAAATTTTGTTACTTACGTTATTTATTACTTAGTCAAATAATAATACAAAGATATATTCTATATGAGAAAGCAACCGTAAATTCGTTTACTTATTCTAGAAATCAATGTTCTGGTTAAAACATGTGTAGATACTGTTTCATTTCTATATAACAAATTGACAAAATATGATTCAGTAAAATGTGTTGTCTACATGTCAGCATATTTAAATTAAAATATTTTTCATTTCTATTTTCGTGAAATTCTTCTTACACAATTGGCATAAAACTCGAGCTAAATTAGTTAGCAATTGTAATCTTGATCTGAGATTTGCCTTTAAAGCTTTTTGTGGTTAGGAACGAGTTACTTCTTTAGGAAACTATAAATGAATCTTCTACTAACGTGTGTATCCTTCGTGTGCGTTTTGTTGTGAAATAGATATTATTGACGTTTCGGTATAAACGGAAGACTAAGATAGGAAAGAAAGACAAATGAAATACAGTTAATCTAACCTAATAATCAAAACATGCTTTGACATATTTAAACCACGCTTCGATTTGTTGCTGCTATTACGTTTCTATATTTTTCTTTCTTTCCTATTTTCTTTCAGTTTTGATAAAATCTTCCCCGTAAGACCGAAGTGGCAGTGTTAATTTACAAAGTTAGAATTTATTCACTACAAGAATTTCATGGAGGATTCACACGTAAGTAAAGGTTTCTTTCTTAGACTAATGTTCTAAAGAACGAATTTCTCACAGGTAACTTGCTTATCTTAAGTATGTCTACATGTTTAATATTTATTATTTTAAACACGTGAGATAATGTTGGCTTAAAACGTGTTTGGTGTAATGATATATTTTTAAAATAACCAATCTGTTAGAATCTTCAAAACGCAGGAGAATTTCGGATTTATGACTGTATGGAGTACATGTACATACCTTAAAATGTACTGATTATGTAATACATAAGCAATATGTTTTAAAACTGACGTTCTTTTACAGCTCTGCGTATTGTTTGGTTCTCCAGTTTCGTATCGAAACATTGTTGTAGCATGCTTGTAATCAGTTGTTCTAGTCTTTCCATGCTGTTCGCAGCACCGGGGAGCTTAGAAGCCATCTACAAGTGTACGGATGTTAGATTATGGAGTCATTTTAGTATAATGTTAATCATGTGTGAACTCTCAATTACAGGTATTTCTTCATTAAAATTACTATAAAATTGTTATACTTAGAAAATAGGTTTAATTCTGATAGTACAATATCATTTGAAAGGTAAGGGTAAAAACGATCAAACTCAATTTTTAGTTGATTTCGAGCTTGTGGTTCCACCTGTTAGTTCACAACGTGTATTACAATGGTGCAATATACATAATAACGTATGTTTGACTAATATGAATTTTAATTCAATGTGTTTCAATGTGATTTGAAAGGTTATTTTTCATTCTTTTGCCAAATGAGTTCAAATGGAGTTTCATTGTTTTGCCCCCTGACCCTTCATTTGCCCTGTCGTTCCTGCCAGCGTATGCGAAGCAAAGCGTACCCTTCCACGTCCATCTCTTTTTCTCTTACTTTCCTTGCTTTAATACTTCCTGTGAATTATTCCAATTTTCTTTCTCTTCAATCAATTTTTCCACAAACAATTCCCGCGTTTACAATGTCAGAACCTGTATCGTTTTTTCTTTGCCATCACCAGCAGACTACGTTTGTCATCTATAGTTCCTAATACATCAATAAAGTGTGTTATTCAGATACACCTTCCCAATCCCAATCATTCCTCTTCACTTTCTTCTCTTGTCTTATTAATCTGTTAAATATATTTAGAAATTGTCTTGGAGTAGTATGAGTAAGTTTGTAATCTTCATATCTTAGTGCAGTTATAGCGAAAAGTTTATATACAGCGTATCCATGGAGTCAATTGCCACCACCTGTATCATCGAAACTGCTGCGTATATAAAACGCAAAACGCTATTTCATTATTTTGAGGAACAAGCATTTTCAGCTATGAAAGTTCCCCGGTTACCTCGCGAAAGGTAGAAGTGGTTCAAGTAAAAATTTAAAATGTCTACTAGAGGCGAGTAATTTATCGTTTGATATATCTCGACAATTTCGAGAAGGGCGTAAACCATAGTGCTGTTACCGCCCATACAATTCATTTTATCTTTATATCTCGACAAAATAAATATTGTGAAGCAATATTGGGTTAGCCGTACATCCGGATGTACCTTTATGGTCAATTGTTGTAATGAGACTATTTTCTCTAAGATCTCAGTATATACGGACGAGAAAACCTTCTGTAGTAACCGATACTTTTCTTAAAGAGGGCGCAAAGTGCAGGTGCATGTAATTGTTTGATTTCGTTGAAGATAATGAAATTTTAGATACTGTCTCTTTTTCTATTGTCACAATTCTGAAGACAAAGATCTACAAAGGTATATTTAACGCAGGATAGACAGGTAAGCACTATATTGTCTTACGTATTTTACTGCCAGGTAATGCATTTTCTGGATGATACATATAGTATTTTTTATTTCATGAGAACCTTTTTCCCAAAACACTTCCCCAAGAAACCCCCTACCGCGCCAAGGAAGTGACAGGGTCATGTCATAAAACATTTATTGCCCTCCTGCTTTTTTGCAGGGTTTACACCCTCTAGAAATTTAGTTTGAATTTGTTTGTGTAAGTGTGAGGATAAGAAAATCAGAATGTCAAATTTTTTAGACCATAGTTCTCTGGTGTAAGTCCCGAAAAATGGAAGAAATATATGAAACATGTAGAAAATATTGAAGTGAAATAGGGACCTAGAATTCGTTTTCAACAACAGTTGTAAGCGTCTTTTATTGAAGTTTCTGACTCAACGGAGGAGAACAGCGAAGACTCGGATGGTCTAAGCGCGGATACAGAATAAATCTTCAGGATAAGTTCATAAGTTTTATGCATTTATATATTTTTGTACATTTCTTCAGCATGATAAACATATCACTCGTCAAATTATCTTAATCATTGGTTAGAACTTTTTTTCGGGGGGAAGAGCCAGACTTTTCCTTTTTGTGCCATGTCTTTATACAGATCTAAAATATCTCTAATAATAATAATATAATAACTAGGACGCATTTATCGACATGTTACCGAGGGAAAACATCAGTAAGGATGGCCGGCACCAGAAATCGAACCTAGGTCCTTTCGATTATAAGTCAAGCATTCTACCGACTGATCCTCATTCAGATCAACTTTATGTTTCCTAATGAATCTTTGAACGGGGAGTCCTGTACTTTTCACAAAGAGTAAAGATTTTGCGAAGCGTTATTTTTGGTGAAAGTAAGATTTTGTTTTATGGAGGGTGGCAACATCGTTCATCTGCCAATATTTATAATGCGGTTAGAAGCACGTGCCCTGTGGATTGTGAAAAGATTTTGTTTCAGACAAGGGACGAAGGGTCACATGTTATGGAAGAAACTATACAGTCCTAGTTGGTTTTTGTTCCCGAAAATGAAATGAAATGCATAAATGATTCCAAATCACTTCACATTACACTACAACACCTCAGTGGAAATGATGTACTGACTATTGACTTTCCATGCATAGATACTTAATTTGTTTAAAGTAAATAAGTTTTTACCGTATTTTAAAATACAGGATAACCAGAACAAAACTGGTCCGGAAAATGTTAATAATTCTGATACTAAATTACCCTTTTTAATGAACAGGAGAACTGCCCTTTTCAGAACATGCTGGAAATGGTCACCACTGACGTCGATGTAGCGCTGTGCTCTTTTTATCAAACTGTAATACACGCGTAGGAACTCTTCGTGATAGATGGTAGTAATAGTGTTTTCAGCTGTAGCTCTTCCAGTGTGTGGGGATTACTTGAGTACACCTGACTCTTCATCTTGCCCCACAGGTAAAAATCAAAGGGAGAAAGATCAGTCGATCGTGGTGACCGAGAGATTTTACTGTCTCTCCTGACTGTCCTTCGTCTCCTCACCGAACACGTCATGAATAATGACAAGGTTCCAGATGTGGGGTGTTGCTCCATCTTTCTGAAAATATCCAGACAGTTGTTCATCTTCTGTGAGTTGATCCACAAATGGATTAAACTAATTCTGGATATAACGGTGATCATTAACAGCTTGGTGAAAGAATCGTGTTGTGGTTCTGAGACCGGACACTGCGCACCAAACAGCAATCTTAGGATTATGCAAGAGCTCTTCAACGTATTGATGAGGATTTTTCTGATGCCTAATGGCACGTGTTCTGTGGGTTTACATAAGAGAACACATCCTGAAACAGGCCTCATCTGAAGAAATGAATATCTGAGGATCCAAAAGTTCTGATTCCACTTCATGCTGAAACCACCTGCAGAATTGAACACGAGCAAATTTGTCTGGAAGCTTTAACTCATGTACAACAGAAAGTTTGTTAAGGTAAAGAGGCAGGAACTTTCGATAATGTCCTGACATAACAATATCTGAATTTCCAGTTGCACAGATAACCGGCGTTGAAATTTTGTCTGACATTTTTGCTGGTTATCATCCACTTGAGAAATATATTCTGGTATTCTAACTCGTTTCGGATAGTTACGGCTTAAATCACTACAGAGCTCGTTTCGCGCCATTTTGTCACTAAATTTAACATTGCATATTTTGTGGAGGTTTTGCCAACACACTTCTATTCTTAAACACTTATGGAAAAAGTTCAGCACACGTTTTTCAGGAATTGTGTTTCACGAATTCACAACGAACACGCGCTGTTTTATCGTCGGCACCGTTCTATGTTGCATTCAACTGATTAACACATCAACACCTCTCATTCAAACAACTGGTTGCTGTCACGTGTCTGCGCTCATTCAAACAACTGGTTGCTGTCGCATGTTCTACTCACACCAAATTGTGTCTGTCCCAATTTCTAATCATTTTGCTGTTTAGATTACGTTTTCATGAAATTCCGAAAACATTTCTCGGGCCCAGTTTTATTTTATGCACCCTGTATGTTCGAAATGAGTCCCGTTAACTTCTTGAGAGAAAAATTGACTACTGTGAAATTCCGTTAAAGTTTCCTATGAAATGTCATTCTCTGTTGTATATCTTTGATACTGCTGGTTTCGTTTTGTAAACTACATACTTTAGGTGATATAATACAAATAATGATTTGGAGATAAATCAGGCGATCGCGCTGGCAGTCGATAGAGCCACGACAGGCTATCGACCTATTGGGGTGCATTTCACTGAGTTACATCGTGCTGAACAATTATATTTTCTGCACCAATTCCAGGCACTCTATTCTTATAAAATGTATTTTTCACCAGATCAGTTATTAAAAGGTCCACTGTGTCCAGTGAAAGTTGCAAGTACGGATCACCCGCTAAGTTTTGCCAATAGACAGAGGCCCTGTTATGTGGTTAGCTGTCTGTATGTGTCCTTACCTACTTACCTCTACTACGGGGGAACACAGTCTCACGATTTCGGAACAGGGTTTCTCATTAAGAATAGTAACCTTCAGGCCGTTCAGAATATAGAGTTCGTAAACGAAAGACTATCGTACGTTACGATACGTACTCGATGGGGCAACACAGGTTTATTAAACGTCTATGCTCCGACCGAGGTGGCTACTGATAACGACAAAGATATATTCTACGATGAGCTAGAAAGGTTGTTTGACCGATCACCGAAGTATAACTGGAAAATTGTGTTGGACGATTTCAATGCAAAGGTATTGAGGGAAGAAAAATATAGACCTACTATAGGCAAATACAGTCTTCACGAAAAGACCAACAACAATTGAGAAAGACTGATAACTTTCGCGATTTCGATAAACTTACTGGTAAAGAGCACGCACTTTGAACACAAAGACATACACAAATACACATGGGTATCTCCGGACGGCAAAACCCTCAACCAAATCGATGACGTATTAGTAGACAGACGAAGACAAACCAACCTAATGGATGTTATGTCGTACAGAGGAGCGGAAGGTGTCACAGACCATCAATTAGTGATCACAAAAGTAAAGGAAAAGTTATACATGGCGAACAGAGAAAACAAGGAATCAAAACAACTGAAATTCGAAGTTAAACGATTAAATAATCCGAACATTAAAGCAGATTACCAACTGGAACTCTCAAATAGGTTTGTAATCCTAACCGACTCGAGTAATAATAATGATGATATTAACAACGAAATTGATGTAAGTAAAATGTGGGAGGCAATTCGTGATGCAGTGAAGGGCGCAGAGAAAGAACGTTTAAGTGAGAAGAGTCAACAGAACCTTGGTTTGATATAGAATGCCTTAAGCTTCATGAGGAACGAAACAAGCAAGGCAACGATGGCTAATTAATAAAAGCGGGGAAAATACCAACCACTACATTAACGCGAAATGGAACGCCACACTCGGGTTCAGAAACAAAAAGCGAGAATATCTGACTGAGAAAATTCAGGAGATAGAGGAAAACGGGAAGACAAATAACATACGAGATCTATACAGAGGGCTAAACTCGTTAAAAAAGGTTACCAGCCGAGGTTAGGAACGATTAGGAATGAACGTGGAGATCTTCAGGCGGATCCGACTAAAATTGTCGATGTGTGGAAAAGTTATTTCGACAAACTTCTTAATGTACACAACGGGGAACAAACAGAGGAATTTGAAATGTATACCACAGAACAGTGGATTACCGAACCTAGCGAGATCGAGATCGAAATGTCGGTAAAGAAATTGAAAATGTTCAGATCACCAGAAATACACAATATTCCATCCGAATTAATTAAAGCAGGAGGAATGGCACTAATCAAGGAACTACATAACAAGGAACTTCTTTTGATGAACTGCTGGACAGTAAACAAGTATAATACAGCGAAGTAGTACCTGAAGGTGTTGAATTCTATAGGAAGTTTATCCTGGCTAACTATACAGGTCTGATACAACTAGTTAAAGTTTTCTTTTCTCTCGTCCATTCAAAACCATGGTAAATTCATCACATATACTTAAATTGTATCATTCAATGTTAAAATGGGGCATTTAGATTATTTTCTTCGTATTCAGGCGTTATATATTTCCAGTTTCCAGTCAATCATTGTTTCGATTATTTTTTTAAATATCGATATGGCAGTAAACACCCAGGACTATTTCAAACATCTTTGGACTCTGGCTTCGAAATTGGACTTGCGAGTTAAAGTTTCAGAGATGACTTAAGCCAGTTTACCTTCATACGATGAGCTTATTGCGAGAAATGCTTGTGTGTTGGCCACTCTTTCGGTATCGATCTTCATGTTCACTGCTCAAAAATTCATCAGGTGAGTACTATATTGTTTTATTGGCAACACAGCTGTTTAGACAATTTGTGTTTTTCTATCTTGTTGCTATACAATAACTACTAATTTGAATTCGGTCTATTATGCATCATTTTTAAGAGCTGTGTTCGACATATCTATTACATAGGCTTCAAGAGCGTGTATCTCCGAAATATTGCAGTACTATGCCGTCAGACTCTGCTATTTTGCTCTTTTCTACGAGTACTTTTCAAATGTGTAGAACTTAATATGTAGCGCTATTTAACTACAATTAATATTCATGTAAATTGGGAACAGTGCTTTATAAGTGAAACCACAGCTCATGGTTTTAGTTACTACTTTTGTTCAGTATTATATTCTGCAAGTTTCATTATGATTGATCAAACCATTTTCAAAATATTTAATTTAAATTGTGTACTGGCAATTATATCCTATTTGTAAAAACTGAAGTTCCAGGACCCCTAAGTTCTCTCTTCATGGTCTATAGTACCTTGATGATCTACATACCTCATCATGCTCGATCATATGAGCTTTGTTTGCATTCGACTTGCGCTACAATCACAATGACCAAACCTTCTTAGGTGCGTGACAGACGTAAAAAATTAATATTGGACACAGAGCATCAGTATAAAATCTTTAGTGTATTCCTCACGATAATTTGTGTATTGTTGCAAAATGATTTTCGAGCTTCTTTAAGCTAATTAACACTTTCATTGTAACACCCCTGGCAAGGGCGCCGATTTCTCTGTAATTTGGGGGGGGGGGCATTCAGATTTTTTCCAGGTGAAGTCTAAGAAGGCACGGCACATATGATACAAATAAAATTCAGATTTTGCCAAATATTGTATATTCATAAAAAAAAACACACACAATATTATACATATAGTCATTATGAAGGCTTCCCCAGGCCCAGCTATTACAGAATTGAACAATGTTTGTATAACGTTAAAAAAATCACTAAAGCATATTATGTTCTAATAAGAACAAAGTTTCTGCTGTTACTAGAAAATAAACTTAGGGAATAACATAAACTAATATTAGTCTATGCAGAGGAGTTATCCAGCTTTCCCAAATGTGGTTCTTTTTCTGTCCGGCTTACCCTTCTGCCGCGCTACTGCTTTATTTGACATTTCTTTTTTTTAAATTTTCGGTTCTTGATCTCGACAGGCATGGCTCAAGAAGTTTCTGTGTCACCTACAGTGAGAAAAAATATTTGGACAAGTTCAACAAAGAGGAAAAGCAAACTTATCACACGCAAAACGTGGCCCATTTCGAAATATCTTGCCTGTTTATGATAATTTGGATACCTTAGATAGAATGGTATATAAATAACTACTACTCGATACACCTGCAAGGTATCAGGCAACGAAAGAGTGATAACTACGTAAATTCATGGCAAAAAATGTATTTGGACAACCCAATACTACTCTCGAAATAAATGTTCTAGGAATTATTTTGTGTACAAGAGCACTCTGCGTGGTGTATTGAAGCAATCCACACCGTGTCAGGCATAAAGAAGCAGCATGGGAAACAAATTGAGTTGAACAACATTGGAACTGCTCACTTTAATTTCAAATTACATGTTGAAGGTAAAAGGTACTGAGACATAGTCAAGCTTGTTGGAAAGCCATGCTCTACCGTTAGATACATCATAAAGAAACATAAAGCAGAATAATTATTGGGGATTCGTTCTGGTCAACTAAGGAAACTAACTGCCCGGAAAAAAACCTACATTCTTCGTTCTGTGAACAAAATTCAAAGAATTAGTGTAAAAGATTTGGTTACTTCACTTGCGTAGGATATGCAAGTTAATGTTACAGATGTGTAGATGTGAACAAAAAAATTGAGATTCAGAAGATATGTAATCAGAAACAAAACATACATATCAGAAGAAAGCAGAAAGAAAAAATTCTAATTTTCCAAGAAATATCAATATAGTGCCTGGAATTTTGGAAAAAGTTTAATGTTTTTCTAGAATGAGACTAAGATAAACTTGTATTGTAGTGATGGATATCAGGACGTGTGGCGAAAGAACAATGGAGCTTTCAGAAAGCAGAACATTGTTGATAAAAATGTTGGAGAGTCTGTTAAGATTTTGGGTTGTGAAATTACTAATAGAGTGGCCAGTATTCATACCCTGGATACACATCTAAATCCCAATTGTTTCAAAGAATTTTGGATTGTTCAATGAATTACTAACATTAACTTACATATTTTAGGCGAGTAAAGTAGCCACTAATCATTAGCACTAATTCTTTCAGTAGTGTTCACAGAATGAAGAATGTAAGTTTCATTCCGGGCAGTTAGTTTTCTTGGTTGCCCAGAACTGATTAATAATTGCTCTGTTTACGTTGCTTTATGATGTATCCAATGGTAAAGCATGACTTTCTAACAAGCTTGGCTTGCCTGACACCGTGTGGATTGCTTCAATACACTAAGTCGACTGCTCTTGTACACAAAAGGATACCTAGAACATTTATTTCGAGAGAAGTATTGGGTTGTCCAAATACTGTCTTTTTGCGATGAATGTACGTAGTTATCACTCTTTCGTTGCCTGGTACCTTCCAGGTATATCGAGTGGTAGTTATTTCTTAAGTATTCTGTCTAAGGTATTCAAATTATCATAAAACGGCAAGAGATTTCGAAATCGTCCATGTTTTACGTGTGATAGTCTGATTTCCTCTTTGTCGAACTTGTCCATTTTTTTTCACCGCTGTATATAGTTTCCCTATCTATAAGTTGTATTAGAAACTCAAAATTACGGTATTAACGGTAAACAATAATTGCATCCAAACAGCAGTTTGAAGGATATATTTCCAAGTGCAAGTCTACTCCTACTTTTGTGTGAGTTCTTGTCGCTTATTTTTCTTGTATATATTTATTTTTCTTAAACTATGTTTATATATGACAAAATCACGATGAATGATCCTTAACCCTCGGAACGCCAAGCTAATTTCATCTCACGGAACGTCAAGATGAGTCATTTTCGAAGCATGTATATTTCTCATATGAAATAAAGTACTTGTTGAAAATCAAGGTATTTTAGAATATGGTTGTATTCATTGTATAGTATTTATTGCATTATATTGTATTTATTTATTGTATTTTATTTTTTCAAGTAGATACTACAAAATAATGAAACACAGAAAAAACTAATACATGATATTAACCTTGCAACCATTTTCATGGCTGCACAAAAATAAAGGTACCATGAATCTCTTACTTATTTACACATATAAAGTACGACATATAAAACTATCAGAATGAAACTACCTTCCTGTCTCACTCTCACATGTAAAGCACACTGTCTCTGTTGTACTCTGATTCTTGCAAATGAAGCGATTACATTGCTGATAGTATGCGGAGTGCACAGAATTTCACTCTTCCATTTAATGACTAATGGACAAAAATAATATTTTGACTGTATGGGTCATTTTTGACCCGATCTTCCCGATCTTGGCGTTCCGAGGGATAAACGACAGAAAATAAATTTTCGTTTTTTCTTTCATTCTTTCTTTTCCTTTTTTTACTAAATAGTCTTTATCGATGTTATGCATGAAACTCCAGAAGCAACACAAGCAATACACGAATTAACTCATTTAGCCAGTCGAGGGAGTATTATACATGATACAACTTATATAAGTACTGTAGCACATAAGTTTCAGGGATTAATTTATCAATGAAATAGATTTTCCAAAGGGAGATAAGTTAGTAGAAGGGGAAAACGAATGACCATGTACTGTATAAATAGGAAAACAGACTTCACCTTATTATTTGGGCCCCCCATTAGGGGGGTCCACTTCAACTTTGGTGGGACAGAGCCCCCAAAGCCCCCCCCCCGGGATCGGCGCCCGTGACCCCAGGTAGTCTATTTTGGATCTTTATGACTAATATAAATGGTTTAGCAACTGGAGTATATTCTCAGAGTAGGTAAACTGGCGGTTATAAATTGTGACTCCTTGTCGAAATAATATCTATGAAGCCCAATAAAGCGTCGAAAACAACCTCGAATGAAAACAAATGTGTCCCAGTAAAGCACGAGGAATATAACACAATTTTTAGATTCCGATAGCGTCGTCTTTGACGACTTGAAGGAGAGTAATGCCAATGTAAACGCAGATTATAATCATTCTTCTGGTATAAAAGATTACGTTGTGTGTTTCATGAATGAAAGATATTTATAAAAGAATATTCTCATTTGCAGGAAGATTATTTACAAGCCCATATTCCTGAAATTTTCCAACCTACCGTTTGTTACCATGCCCTAAAACAACTTGACGCCTCAAGATTATTTTGTCGTATCTCCAGAGGATTTTTACAAAATTTATCACAACATAATCGTCAAGCGTCGAATTACACTATCCCTCATACTGATTAAATTGACTCTGAATTTTAATTTGTATCCTAAAATATCAGATAGATATCACGGAAGTTATCTATCTTCAAGACGGCAGAAGGATTGAAGACATCAACCACCGAGCATGCGCAGTTAAAAATATTGGAGTATTATTACAATGTTACAGAGTTACTAATATTATAATAAATGCATTCCAATTATTGTTGATATTGGAAACTAAATTATATTCATGTTGTTTTTTCATTCCTTCTTACTCGTCAATAAACATGTGAACATTTTGACACACCTAACCATACACGTGAAAAAACAACAAACAATATTTATGTTTCAGTTTCATTTAAATATAGTTATGTGGCATTGTCATTAAAGGTTATTACGAACAGAATAGATACATTTTCCATAGCACTTTTAAATGCCTTGTATTTCTTTTGTAAACAAACATATTTTATTTTGCACGAATGTTTATAATAATTAACGTTTATGTAATGCATTTGCTGAATACATTGTTTGATATTGGGGCGCCATATAGAAACAAACATCTTAACATGTTGTTCTTTCATATTAAACATTTCCTTCAATCTCTGACATTTTTCTAGAGAAAAGATTCATTTTTAGGTTATATTCGACCTATTCATCATCGCGGCATATTTTCGCGTCCTGAACTGGCACATATCTTTAATTGAATCTTCCAATGTAAAAAGAAACTAAGTCAGAAATTATATTTTCAGTAAAGAAGAAATCCATTAGTATTAATTACAGTTTTCTATCAAACTGAAGTGTTGTAAGAAAACTCTCAGGTTACTTAACCTAGTTTGACTTAATCTTGTAGAGGCTTAATAAATGTCACTAATCATTTAGACATCGGGAAGTAGCAAAACTCCACATCTTAAGATGACTCCTTGCTATAACCCTCCCATTTTTAACATTTTACAAAATATTTGAAAAACTAAGAATATTATCAAAAATGTAAATTCATAGCGCACTACAAGTCACGAATGACTATAAGCAAAAAATGACCCCAAGGTAATAATGGGTTTCTTCTGTAGTGAAAAATAGGATTTGTGACATTGTTGCTTTTAACATTGCAGTATTAAATTGTTTAGACAGTAGTTTCTGAGGCGCATTACTTCTGTTTCACTGTGTGCTACCTGGCAGTATTTTGTCTTATACAGATCATCTTTTTTTAACCACTAAGAAAACATTTAAGTGTGCATGTTTTTCAGTATAATGTGGTTCCTTTCTAGAGAACTAGTTAATATATAATGGCGGCAAAAAACTAATACGTGTTGTGTGTTAATTGTAAGAGAATGTAGAATTCTCTTATTATCCGAATATTTTTGTAATTTTACCATGTCCCATAACCATCGATTGCAGATAATCAGGTGTCTACTGTAGTAAGACTGTGTTTTTAATTTATAGATGGCAACGTAAGCCATTGTTTAGGAAGCTGCTGCAATTTAACAACATTCAAATAACTTGCTTTTGTTGGGAAGGAACGTTATTAATATGTAATTTGATTTTCTAGTATTTCATGTTCAAGATTGTAATACGTAGTTAAGTTGCTGTTCAGAACTTTTCTTAAAAAGTAACCATGAAATAAAGCACTTTCATTAAATTACAATTTCCTACATTACATATTATTGTAATGTAAATGCCTTAATGTATGTTAATCAACTCCCATCATCGCTTTATTGCCTTTTTAAGGAACATATCGTACAAGGTTAATCAAGTGCGATTCATTCTTTGTTCGAGTTATCTGTAACTTTCTGTAACAGAATCAGCATTTCAAGTTGGAATACACAAACCTTATAGGGTCTACATAACAAATGCACATTTGCAAGATAATATATTCCGCTAATATTGAATTTGGAGGCAATTATGCCTAGATTATTATTTTATGCTTTACACCTGCTACACGCTTATGCATTTAGACTAGTGGAATTTTAAACAGAAGTTATGTAAAATAAATACTAATTATGTAGAATATTTTGTTTACTGGAGTACAATAAATTATTACGTCTACGTTATTGGCTTTTCTGTTTTGCCGTCACAAAGGGTGTAAGTTCGTCCTAAAACAAGAAGAGGTTTCTCATTTGGTATTTTGATCCTCTTTTCCAACATTAAGTTCCGGTTTGACAGGGAAAGCGCGTTCTAACATTAACTGGGTTTTTGCATGTCTTTGCAAGCCATATTTTAATGCATATGCTTCATTGCGTTGGATTCTGAAAAGATATAATCCCAGAATTTTAATTCCCTTCGAAATTATAAGCATCATGACCATTTTATCTTCCGTTATATTCTCTTTAATGTGTATGGTCAAAATACAATCCTCCCATAGGTCTAAAGTGTTTGACATTCATCGCCTGAGCAGTGACTGTTGTAGTTGTTTCCCCCTTATTGCTATTGAGACACGATATCCCCCCCCCCCCACAGAAAATTGATCTATGTAAATGAGATATACGCGGTATAAGGTTCTACGAAAAACTTCTAGAACTCCGTGCAAATGTCATTCAGTAATGAAAATACTGCCTCACGTGAATATATACCATGGTTTCATTCATTAAGTACATAACCACAGAATTTATTTCAACGGATGTGTCCGTTGCGTAGTGGTTAAAGTGTTTGAAGGGCAAACGAGAAGCTCCAAAGTTCGAATCCAGACCGCAGAAAAGTGAGAAAAATATCAAGCTAAAGCACGAGAATAAGAAGCGAAATGAAATAAAATAGGGCGGAATCATTATGACATTTTCTAGAACTACTCTTAAAATATAAATTATTCCCTTTGTTAAAATAGTACATTTACCTCAGTGCGATAGTGATCCACATCGATCTTCGATAAGCAAAAGCTTTTGACCGATATTACAATTTTTCATTACTAATATCGGCCAGTATCGATGTGCTACTAGGTCCAAAGTTTACGCTCTGCTGCTATAATCCACCCACAGACAGCCGCGAGATTAACATTGAAAGTGACAGTCCCAAGAGCCTAAAGGTATTTTTGTGAAAAAGTACCTAGAAGTTGTTACTCAAAGTTTGAAAGAACAAGTGCAAGACTAATGCTACCAACATCATTCGAAGTTTGCGAAGCTCGAATATATAAAATATATGGTTGAAAGTAATGATATTCCAATAATATGAATTGTACTCTGGTATTACGATGTATTCGAAGTTCGAATATTCGTAAAGTTGGTGCACTATGCAAGACATTTATTTTCCTTAAATCAAAACGTAGTCTGCAAGCAAGCCTTTAAAGGTTCTTGAATCTCTTTTAAAAAAAACGAAGATGCTTATTGAAACTTGATTAATTCTTAGCGATACATCACAATTGCTACCTTTCAATACTACAAAATATAAGGAAGGTCATAATTACATACAATTGGTAAGTAAAGTAATACAATTTACTATTTTAAATGTTATGAGCGCTCTCCATTTTCCATGGTACAATGGAGAAAATCTCCGGATCACAGATTAAATTGAATTAGCTTCAATTCTATTTTATGGTTTACAGGGGTAATTTTTGCCCTCACTCGCGTGGAATGATATTCAGAAAAATATTCTCTCTCCTACCAAGTCTTAGTTTATAATATTTGGGAGTTCCAAACGTAATTTCTCGCAAAGTTTTCAAAGGAACTAGTAAATGATCACATGCTTTTGTATTAGAACCTAAAGACAATATTAAAATTATGTCACTTGACTCATGTTGTCATTTAAGAAAAACACCCATTTTGCCACTAGACCACGATAAAATGAGATAAAATGCAATGATTGACTACGATGATACATTCCCTCTTAAATTAAAAGGGTCGGGTGTCAAGATTCCTCCTGAAAATAAATTTGTTATGAAATTAACGAGATGGGAACTTTCCTTTGGGTCACCCTGTATTTACATAATATTCGCAGCTGGCAGAGATCAAAGCAATCAATCAACACTCCAAATTTATCAATACCTTTAATCTAACATTTAAATTGCCTTCAGGGCAACATTTTATATAAAAGTGAATTAGCAATGCATAAGTTCAGCACATGTATGAAGTGTTGCCTACTTTTCAAGTACTAAGAGCAAAATTTCGAAAATTTGAAGTCCTGTAACTCGTGTACCGGGAATCTCCAAAACGTAGTATTACAGGAGTGTTCATTTGAACACATCATCAACGCACTGTGGAAGTTTCATGCAGATTATTATGTCCCACCGGAGACAGTTTCCTTATAAGGATAAAATTGATGATACTGTTATTCTGTGAGCGGCATGCATTAAAATTTGATTGAATTGTATGGAATATTTTTTTTCAAAGAAAACAAGTCATGAGGTTTATATTTCATCTGTAACTGCTTTAATCAAATAGGTCGAAACAAGAATAGAGTCTAAATAGTTCTTTGAAAGCCATGGTGGATAAGGCCATAAACAAGTTAAGTTCGTGTTTAGAAGTTGTCTTATTGAAGTTAAGTGTTTAATAACGTTGTGGGGAGGGGGTCCTGAAGATAATGACAATAAAGGGAATATCAAGTACATCTTACTGTGACTCTATGTTTTAATGGGTAGACGAATTAAAATATCTTCTAGAAAATCATTAGTGACAAATATTGGAAAGAATGGATCAACAATAGCTATAAATAAAATTGTTTATTATCAATTGTTGTGAATTTTTGTATCTATGTTACTAGCGAAAGTTTCCTATTTAAAATGAAGTAATGGAGGTAAAACAGTGTTCACCTTGAAGATTTTAAATTACAAATATTTGGTAGAGAAACGCATAATGTGTATGTAAGTAGATTAATCGCTATTTGTACTTATTGGAAATACTACTATTATTATTACTGCCAATAATAATAGTAACAATACACAATTTTCAATCTTATCCACGTCTATAATAAGAAAGATCTTACATCCGCTTTGCAGCATTTGGTTCATATCCAGTGTATCACTTTAACTTTATAACATATTATTTCATTTATAAACTCTAGTTCGTATATGGACTATCGATGATATCTGAGACTGAGACTTCCGCACGTACGAGTAAATAGTCAGTTGTGAAAGATATTATTTAAAGAGTTTTAGTTTAATTTTTCTTCAGATTTTTTATAATTTCTCCAATATATTTGAAGGCATTTCTTCCCTATCTTCTATATCTTGTCTTCATTGGTTGCTGTCA
>JAGDQP010022886.1:0-29871 GCA_022664845.1 Lepisma saccharinum | reverse complement strand
ACCAAAACGAATATTGATTTTGATCAAGGCGAACAAACGGTATACCTTGAAAATATTTTAGGCGGAGGAGGAGGTAAGTATAAGCCTATTTATTTGTAATAATTAGTTGTAATTACGAAATTATTGCTTTTATTTCTTTTGTACATTATCCGTAGACTTTGTGCTTCTGAGCTACTTTTACTGGCAACAGCATGGAAAGGCATAACAAGAGCACCTTCACGCTGCAGGATCATTTCCCATTGGGTTCGATTGGGTTAGAAGTCAGGTTAGGTTATTTTTTTATATGCGCATGTTGAACATTTTACAAGTGCAAGGTACATTGTATTAGGTTAGCCTAGGTTAGAAAAATCACGTTAGATGTATTTGTTTTGTTCATTAATCACTTTCACCCACTTCGGAATAACTGCAACGTCGAAACGAAACGAACGACATGTCGAAACCAGTGTTTTCTTTTGTTACCAAGTGGTCTTCTTTCCTGTTAAAGTTACATCAACTTTCGATATTCCGTAATGTACAGGATATGAAACAGTGCAACATATCCAAAAATTATTGAGATAGAACTATAATTTTACTTAAAAGTTGAAGTGTTATGTAGTTTTCAATTGGCTCGAATGTACGAATGTCTTCCTCATTGAGTTCTATTAAAAGAACTTTTATGGTTAAATTAGGTTCTGTTACAAGACTTACAGTCTCCACACTGTTATTAGATTTCCCCTTGTGGGACAATTCTTTGAAAAAGGTGCGAGGCTGCATAACTAACAAAGGCAAGCTACATGTATTTAAATGATCGTTTAGTGTCTTTGTTATCAGTAAAAGTGACTGCCAATTTCAAATTTGAATCGAATTTGCTACATCAATCATAACTACAGCGGCGAAACAAGTGAAAATCAAGCTTTCAAGTGAAAAAGCTTTCGTAAAGTTTCTAAGGTTTTCCTTGAGGGAGAAAAAGCGATGTATTGTCGAACGTAGAGCAACTCAAATGTGGTTGAGGAGGAGTAAGTGAAAACAGTCCCAGATCCAAGCTGGCGATAGATTGAAGGAAAATTTATTTTCATAAAATTACATAAAATTTATTGGCAATCCTTTTGCTAAACTTTACGTAATTGTTCAGTATCTTTAAACATCAGGCATGAAAATGTTGAAGCCCACAACTTAAGGATAATCTAAAGCTACAATCTCCAACAAAAGATGGCAGCACTACCTCCGTATATGTCTAATGTATTTTCACTGTTACATGAAATTTGTTTGCTGCTCCTACTAATTCAAGCCTAGAGAGTTCCAACTTTCAGGGAAGAAAGTTCATAACCAATTCAAGAGTATGATCGATGCCGATTTTTAATTTTCTTTTTTGTTCATTGTTGAAAGAGCTTCATTGTTATAGGTTTCGATATTCACAACAACAACGAAGCGATTTCAACAATGAAGAAAAACGAAAATTAAAAATCGGCATCAATCATGCTCTTGAATTGGTTATGAACTTTCTTCCCTGAAAGTTTGAACTCTCTAGACTTGAATTTATAGAAGCAGCAAGTACATTTCGTGCAACGATAAGAATACATTAGACATACACGGAGATAGTGTTGCCATCTTTTGTTTTGCAGTTGTCAGGGAACAATATGAAATCAATATCTTCACCTCGATAACTTAATACCCCAGTCGGGTGGCAATGATGAATCAATACTCATTACTGTAATCCCCATAGTAAAAATAAAATGGGAAGGTGATTCACTCACAGAACCAGATGCAAGAATTCACCTGACTCCTGCTTTTCATTCGCGGACACACAGCACCTTCCCCCGCAGTTATACAAGGTAAATACTGAGATACCTATAACAATTAACATAATCACATTTTTACCCTCATGCCTTTGCTCCGAAATTATTGTCACCTTGGAATTCCGCCCCGTAGATTTGAGATTGGCTTGAATAATGCAGTAGAGAAATCATACTGAGAGACATTTACTGTTTTAGTAAACGGAATTACGTATATAATTAAAGTAATTCTAGAAAAACTGTAACATAATCTTGGTCACATAATGTTTTTATTTTTTTAATTACGCGTAATATTGTTTCTGTATGTATGTCTCTACAGTAAAATAATGGAGAACCTTGATGATGCTACGCAACGGACTCGTATCCGGGGTTCTGTTATTCATCAAAATTGTACTGGCTCTTACCCATTCTCATGTTAAATATCCACTTATTGATAATAATCCAGTACTGAGCAAATATATATTAGTATGCATCTTTAATTGTACTTGATTCATTCTCTTCATGATATCTCTACTTCAGTTACGAAAGATCTCCTCTTCTTTCGTGGATTCGAACGTGGAATCTTGTAATTTACAGTTCGTCGCTTTATCCACTACTCTACCGGGGTATCTGTAGAGAGATAAAAAATACATCATTATGCCCTTCAACAACTAAAACGTAGAATATATAATGAAATATATATATTTTCATTACATAATTATTTTAAACACGGAGAGCGGAGAAGCTTTATCTGGCATCCGTTACTTTTCAATTACACAGACTTTTCTTTTAACCATCACGGCATAATACTAATACAAGAAATGCAACAACAAATTTCCAATTTATGTACCAGGATTACTGTCATTGTTCGTAGATTCAGGATATAATCAAAACATCGCTGCTCTGTTATTATCTGCAACTTGATTTTTCTCTGTTTAATAGTGAATATTCCTCATTTGAATAATTACCGGCAGGGATGTTCTCCAATCAATTTAGCAAAGGGATCGGAGCAAATATAAATATTTACCAAAGGTTTGCTAGAGCACTTGCCATTCCCAATCCTTTACAACCCTGCAGCAGGAGTGCACTCCAAAAAATTAACAAATATAAATATTTAATAGGACTCGGAACAAATGTAAATATTTATCAAAGGGCTCGCGCAAGCCCCCTCCAGCAAACCCCTGATTACCACTAATTTATCTTTCGACATTGACAACCTTTTTTTCGTATCAACTTAACCTTGCAGTGAATGCTAAACTTCTCCCTTTCTATGGCTGGTTTCAGAGCAACATGGACAACTTTGATTTTTTTTTAAGGCTTTTAGGCATCTGAATGCTGAAACTCAGGTTCGCATACAGTGGAGACAGGAATGTGAAAGGTAGACTGCCAGGGCCTATTTTGTAGATACCATCACGTCACTTGCTTGGTGTGACTGAGGGAAAACTTTGACAAAGATCATGGTCCATGTAGAAAATCATAGAATTTGCATTCATGGATGATATTTAAATTAAAAATAACAATAATAAATTATTGACGGAATTCGCAAGCTCACGTCCGTAGTAGCAAACCTTCGCCAGCGGGATCTTTCCTGGGCAAGATCAAGCCAGCTTTCATCACAAACACCTACTTCTCGAAGATCACTTCTAATATTGTCATCCCAACGTTGTATCGGTCTTTCCAACGGTCTCTTTCGCTCCGGTTTTCCAACAAAGATGGAATATCATCTTAGTTTTTCTCCCATTCGAGCTACATGGCCTGCCCATCTTAATCGTCGTGACTTCATTATTCTTACAACATCGAGTGAGTCGTAAAGTGCGTGAAGTTCTTCATTATGCAGTCTCCTCCATTCTCCAGTCATCTCGTCGTCCTGTTTCGGCCTGTATATCTTTATCAAAACCTTATTTTCAAACACTCGTAATTTATGTTCATCTGCTAGGGTCGTGCTCCAACTTTCGCAACCGTAAAGTATTACCGGCAGAATAACCATTCTGTATACTAAATGCCCTTTTATTTCTTCCGTTAAAGGTACCTCTTTCTTGCTTATTACGTATGCTCCTAGATATTTATATTTGTTTACTTTCTCTATGTTCTCATTCTTAATTGTTATGTACATGGTACCTATTTTCGTTATTCTCTGTGTTTTGACTTGTTATCACGCATTTTGTTTTCTCTATGTTTACCTGTAGACCTATCTCATCGCACGCTCTACTAAGACATCGGTGTTACTTTGTAGTGCATCTATATCTTCCCCTATTAAATCTACATCATCCGCGTACATGAACAGTTGATTCAAGCTATTTGACGTTACCCTTTTTGTCCTCTTTTAATATTAAAATCGCATATTCTAAAGCAAGTTAAATAGTAGTGGTGACAAGGCATCGCCATACTTCAATCCGTTGCGAATCTTGAAACTTTCTGACATATTATTACCTACCCGTACTCTGCTTATGGGATCGCTGAGACACATCCTCACTAGTTGAACAAGTTTCTTCGGAATTTTAAATATTGTACCAGGATACTGCATATCCTTTCGCTTTTAAAAGAATCATAAGCCTTCTTAAAATCAATGAATAGCTGAACAGTCCCATTGTATTCCCATTTATTCTCCAAGATTTTTCTCCAGGCGAACATCTGGTCCAACGTAGATCTATTTCTTCTAAATCCAGATTGGTGATATCCAATTATAGTAACATACTCAGTTCTTTGTAACATGTTGGGAGTAACAAGATTCCGCGGTATTTATTACAGTCCGGTTTATCGCCTTTTTTATAAACCGGAACTATTATTGGGGTTTTCCATTCCTTTGAAAGTTCCTCCTTTCTCCATACAGCGTTTATCAATTTATGCAATTACTTGATTTCGGCTGTTCCTCCCGCTTTAATTAATTCGGCTGAAATATTATCTATTCCTGGTGATTTAAAACTTTTTAATTTCTTTATCGACATTTCGACCTCGACCTCGCTAGGTTTGGGTATCGACGGTTCTGTGGTACGGATTTCAAATTCCTCTGTTGCCCGTTGTGTACATTAAGAAGTTTGTCGAAATAACTTTTACACACATCGATAATTTTAGTCGCATCCGCCTGAAGATCTTCGCGTTCATTTCTAATCATTCCTTACCTCGGCTGGTAACCTTTTCTTAACGAGTTTACCCCTTTGTATAGATCTCGTATGCTATTTGTCTTCCCGTTATCCTCTACCTCCTGAATCTTCTGCGTCAGATATTCTCGCTTTTTGTTTCTGAACCCGAGTGTAGTGTTTCGTGTCGCATTACTGTAGTGGTTGGTATTTGCTTCGCTATTATTACTTAGCCATCGTTGCCTTGCTTGTTTTCGTTCCTCATGAAGTTTAAGGCATTCTTCATCAAACCACGGTTTGTTTTCTGTTTCTTCTCACTTTCACGTTCCTTCGCTGCGCCCTTCACTGTATCACGAATTGCCTCCCACATCTTACTTACATCAATTTCATTATTAATGTCATCTTTATTACTAATTGATTCGGCTAAGATTTCGAACCTATTTGAGATTTCGAGTTGGTAGTCTGCTATTAAGCTTGGATTATCTGATCGTTTAACTTCGAATTTAAGTTGTTTTGATCCTTTGCATTCTCTGTTCGGGATCCATAACTTTTCCCTTACTTTTGTGATCACTAACTGATAGTCGGTGTCACCTTCCACTCCTCTGTAAGACCTAACATCCATTATATCGGTGTGTCTTCGTCTATCTACTAATACGTGATCGATCTGGTTGAGCATTTTGCCATCTGGAGATATCCATGTGTATTTGTGTGTGTCTTTGTGCTGAAAGTACCTATGCGCTCTTTACTAGTAGGTTTTTCGAGATCGCGAAAGTTATAAGTTTTTCTCAATTGTTGTTGGTGATTTCGAGAAGGCTGTATTTGCCTATAATAGGTCTATATTTTCCCTCCCTACCTACCTTAGTGTTGAAATCACCCAACACAGTTTTATATTACGGTAGTCGGTCAAACAACCTTCCTAGCTTCTTGTAAAATGTATCTTTGTCGTTGTCATTAGCTTGCTCGGTCGGAGCCGGTGATGGACCATCGGGGACGTATCGTAACGTACAATAGTATTTCATTGACGAACTCTATACTCTGAACCGCAGGAAGGATACTGTTCTTAATGAGGAACCCTGTTCCGAAATCGTGAGACTGTGTTACCCCGTAGTAGAAAGTGTACTTGCCCTGTGGGATGCTATCTTGACCCTCCCACCGAACTTCTTGTATCGCTAATATATCTAGCTCGTACTTCTCGGTCTCGCGTACCGCCACCTGAAGAGCGCCCGTTTGGTATAATGTTCGTACGCTCCACGTTCCTATTCTAAGGTCTTTCTTAATCCTGTTCTTGGAACCCCCCTGAAACAGTCCCCGGCCGGACATCCGAATGAGGAACTAGTTTACCTCCGGAATATTTTACCCCAGGAGAATCCATGAAGCATCTGTTACTATTTCTTGACATGTTTTAGCGGTGTAGAGTTGTCAGCTCTACGATCTCGCAGTAAAGACAGACATTCAAGATGTCGTCCTCTGTGTTGAACCTTGCCGATGTCATTCATCTTCAGCCTCAGAGCGGTAATGGTGATGTTGCTTTCCCTCACCATGATATATTTCGAGTGGTCGGCATTTCCCTATCCGCCACCTGGGGAGGCTATGTCATAAAAATTATCAAACTCTTTTAAGCATTTCCAATCAACTTCCAGTATACTTCATGACATGGTTCTTTTTGCGCCCTTAATTTAGTCAATATTGTCGTGGTTATCCTCGTGACTTCTCTCGTTCGCCAAAAATGAATGGTTATGCCATTTAAAATAATTCTTAGTTCGGCAGGAATTGTTTCAACTGCGTTATATCTGATACGCAAACATGTATTCAAAAATTAAGTCATGGAAACAGTAATTTAACTTTGACTCCCGTTGCGGGTAAAATACAGTTTCTCGGTAGATCGCTCTATTGTTATACCACGTTCGGTTTGAATATGTCAGAATATGAGTTTTTTTGAGTCTTGTTGTCATAGTAACGGTACCCAGATTAAAACTTATTTTCCCCTCTGTTATCGCTACGGTCAACAAAATAAATCATGTCAAATTCAGTGTAGCTACGATTAAATCTAATAAACTAATTTTGAGAAGACCAATGGATAGAATACGAAACAGAATAGAACACTAATCGAGCACTAACATGTTACCGTCAGTTTAAATATTATAAGTAAATGAAGCGTACAGGGAAAGAAAGCGGTCTGTGCATGGAAAGTGATTTCTCGTAAAACATATTTTAAAGTCCAACTCTCCCATTTGCTCCCATGTATTTCATATTCATAAAACCGCCATAACTTGTTGATTGAGCTTATGGATTGAAACTTTCTAAGGTGTTAGCTGTCATTGTACAGTATCTGCAAGAGTGCAGACTCATTTTTTTTAAAATGCCCATACCCCTTCTTCCCTTGTACTCTTCAAATATTATCGACGAATGTGGAATTTTTTGGTTATTATTACTAGTGTTCATTTGTCTATAGGTTCATTCTAGAAGACATTCACCGGTAAGACCAATTTAATTAAACATCCATAGTTTAATAATTTCTTGAGGCAATCAACTGTAAATCGCTGGTTCACGAAGTAAGAGTGGGTAATAACAATACGTACTCTTCATTTGTTTGGATTGGTTATGTATTTCTTCATTACATCATGTAAATAGCCTGTCTTAATTTACTTTTGAATAACCCAATGCTGTAGAAGTAGGTTTGATGCTACCAGCTTTCTACACATTCATTGTCTGACGTACACCTATTTTCATTTGTATGATCTGACAAGGATTAGGTGGAAGAACAGCTATTAGCTGAACCTCGCCTGCTGAAATAAAGGAAAGGAAATAAAGAGCTATGTCTATTGTCTGACAATTTCTAAAATATAAAATATCTAGCAAATCATTTACATAATAGTTTGGTAAATCTCGAAGATCTTTACCAAGAATTTTAAAAGAAGTCACAACGAGAGTCAAGAGAAACTTGAGAAATCATAAACCAATTGAAAATCACTCAAATAGTTGTAAGGGAATCACCAATAGCTTATCTCTTTAAGTAATTACAGTCGACTTTTGACTGTATAATATGCAATTAACATTAGTGTTTTTGTTTCTAAATTTATACCTCAACACAGAACGAAGTTACTAATAGTTTCAAGCAAGGGCGCCCATCTTGTAATATTCAGAGGGGGGCAAAAATAAACGACAGTTTTTCTGGGACTTACTAAAAGTTATCCACAGGATAACCACGACAATATTGACTAAATTAAGGGCGCAAAAAGAACCATGTCATGAAGTATACTGGAAGTTGATTGGAAATGCTTAAAAGAGTTTGATAATTTTTATGACATAGCAAACTTTATGTTATTTATGATATATTTGTCAAATGTGTCCCCTGCAAAATGAACTCTGTCCCAAAGTATCCGTGCTGGTTTACTAAAGACATTATTACGAAACTCAAGGTGAAAATAATTTATCATATAAAATCTACATTCAAAATTCAAAACCTTCTCCTATCAGGCATTTGTTCTATTGCGTAGGGAAGTCAAGAAAGACAAAAATAATCTATAAGACCTTTATGTCAAATTTTAAAAATATCAATAATGATCTAAGTCAGCTGTGGAAATTTATTAAAAACAAAACAAATCACGTTCCCCCCAAATAAATTAAAATTCGAAGGTGAGTTTTTTGTAACAATGAAGAATTCTAATACGTTTGCACAGTATTTCCAATCAGTATTTGTATGCTCTTCTCAACAGTTCAGTAAATTTGATATTAATTCTAGGGATTACGAAGAAATTGGAACACTTTCTGTTGACCAAATACATTTGAATGAAATAGAAAAAGCTATCAAGAATCTAAAATCCAAAACGACAGTTAGATTTGATGGCGTATCTTCGTATATCATTCTAAATAGGGAAACGATGTATTGATTAAATTAAATATTCCTATTTGGATTCAACTTGGCACTAAGAACATGTACAAGCGACAGACGAGAAATTACCAACCACAGGTCTAAAGCAATTATCAGTCTCTGCAAAAGTCTCTAAACAGATTGTATATCAACGAATTTTTAAAACATCAGTTGTTACATATATTATTGAAAACCCGTTGGACGAAGGAAAGCAAGTCGATGCGATCTATATTGACTTTGAAAAGCCGTTTGACAGAGTTAATATCAATATATTACTAGGTAAATTAAATCACTATTACTTCTCTCCATCCTTATTAGGTTCATGTGGTTTTATTCAACTAATCGCAGACAGTCTGTTCTATTTAAGGAACACAAATCTGATGAGTGTACAGCACTGTCAGGAGTCCGGCAAGGTTCGCATCTTGGACCGTTGTTATTCCTCTTGTTCACTAATGACCTACCGGAATTCATACCGGATAATGAGAAAGTGCTATTTGCTTATGACCTCAAATATATGCTAAAATTAATTCCACGAAAGATGCCATAAAACTACAGCATATAGTTTAGACAACTTTACTAACTGTTGCGCTATTAATCAACTTTCAGTCAGTACGAAGTTTTATCATTCAGAAGAAATAAAACGATTTATAAATTTAATTGTTAAATTCATAAGTATGCATTAAGTAGGCCTAACGTAGTTAAAAACCTTGGTGTCATGTTTGATATGAAATTAACGTTTAACAGACACATAAAAAATATTGCAAATGAAGCTTTTAAAATTCTAGGATTTGTAATAAAGATGGGAAGAAAATTTAACAACGTTTCTACATTAGAGAAAATGTACTATGCTTATGTTCATTAGACCAAAGGAAAATAATTCAAAATGGCTTAGACTGAACAGACTTAGTATCATCATTGCAGTTTCGTATTCCGTCATTAAAAACTCGCGAAGACAACACTTGACTGGTCTCTTTCACTGCAAAAAGGCGAGGACAATATAATGACGAAGTGACAACCTAGAGAATATGTACAGCTATGGACAAAAGTATTGTCGCATGTCTATAACTGAATTTCCTTATTTAAAAAATAAGTATTTTGAAACGTCGTATAAATTTGGTGACTTACAGACATATGCACAGTCACATGACGCACGCTTGACGAAAATATTGTCCCGATATGTCGCTAAACGAGGACTATATTTGCTAAACAATAACTTTTCGTCAACAGAAAATGCTAAGCCCAAAATTTATTAAAAGTTGAATAGTTCCTTCGTTCTATCGCGGAGAGTGATATTTTTGTAACACAAGGAGAACTATTAACCCTAATGTTAATTTTCGTTAATAGATACTACTAGCGGGAGAAATATCTATGCGAATTTTGAAAATAATGTTTAACGACATGCAACAATACATTTGTCCACAGCTATACTACGTACAATGAAAGATGTGGAACTTCCATCGAATTGGATATATGTGATATGTCTTCGTCTTCCAAAGCATTTATAGAAGTATTATAATAAAAATGTCTGTAAATGAACATTTTCAGTGACGACACACTAATTGCGTTATAAAGCTTGTTATGTTGACAATAAATAAATAAAATAAAAATTAATAAAAAATATAGAAAGTACACATAAACATTTTATTTATGTTCGTATCTTGCATAGTATAATTTTCTCTGGCTAGGGGGGGGGGGAGTGCCCCCCTAATGAGCGCCCTTGGTTTCAAGGTCACTAATCGTTCTATTCTAAATGTAATGGATTTAGTCTGGATACTTTTGATTGTACTTCAAATTTGCAACTTTTTAAAAATGTTTTATCAAGATTATTAGTTTTTAATTTTATTATTACTCTGTCTTCAATTTTATTAGTTTTGGTTCACAAAACAGTTATGAACTAACACTTTATTTTCTTTCTTTATCGTCAACAGGTGAGGAATTGGCCAATACATTTTTAAATGTCAACATTGATCTTATTTGGAAAGAATATAAGTGGATACACGTGAGTGCCTATGAAGCTATTGTACGAGATATAGCGAATCGTGTGTTTTCAAAGATTCCCTACGCCACGCTTTTTCCTGAATAAACAAATATCCTACAGACCAACATAAAAAATGTCATTCCGCTGTTAAATCATTCCCTAGTTCATAAATGAAACCACATCAATCTCAAGTGAGATATGCAGAAAGGTTGTATAAAAAATATGTATCTCATAAACTTTGTACAATACTCTACCCACACATCACCGGACGTCCGTCGGATGTCCAAAATACGTCCCGAATGTCCGAAGAGATCCGGGATATCATGGGACATCCATGGGATGTCCGCTGGACATCCGAAACAGGACGTCCAAATTATATCCATCCCGGATATCCCTCGAACATCCTCTTTATGTCCTACAATGTCCAGTATTTTCCTTCCAGATATAAGTGTAAAGATAGACTCAAAGACGAAAAGAAATAATGTTGGGAAATTGGAGAAAATATGTACTACCTATACTGGATGTGCTGTCTGAGCATTGTGGTAGAACTAATAATTTGGGAAAATCTGCTATTTAATTTTGTCTAAAATACTCCTATTTTATGAATAGAGAGAGTTGGTGTTTCATGCGCGTGAGTTTGCTTCACATTCAGAAGGTTCCGAGTTTAAGTCAGGAACTGCATGTCCACCTTGGCTGAGATTTCCCAGTTTTCGGCAGTCCTTCGAAGTACCGTGGTGGTTCTCGATTAATGATGGTGTCGCATCCCTGTTATTCCTTATTAAAGGTCAATTTTCAGATACTAATATAAAAAATCAGATAAATATGTGTGGGCTAGAGTTATTTTGGTGTTTTATGAGTATGAAATGCTATTTTTAACTGCAGACTTGGAAAGATATTTGGCAAGGAACCTGTAAATTTTTTCTTGCGAAACCTGAAATCAATTTGCCTATTGGGATTTTAGGAAAGTAGCTGTCAGAAACGGAATCTGATCGTCATTTGTTGAAACGTTATTGGTGAATGGGAAATGCGCTTTCATTTGTTTTTGTTTATTCCAGCCGAGGGAGTAGGTTTATATATTTCGTGTAACGTTTTTATTTTAAGAAAAACTGAAGAATTGCAGTGACGATATTAGTTTATAGGAAATTGCTTATATTCACTTGAGTTCCATTTAACTAAATCTGATGGGTCCAAGAGTGATTCGGTTAGGCTAGAAACATAGTGATTGACATACTGTAGTTTGGTATTGTACAACACGTTAAAAGAGCAACTTATTTTAAAATAAACAATTTTTCAAACATAGGCCTACCACTGTAATGTTAAAGTACAATACAGTACAGTACACGCTACTGAATTTACAAAGAACTTTAAAAAAAAAAAACAGTGTCTTTTCTTATTTTCGACTTTTATTATTGACCGTAAGAGTACCCGTTGCCTACTCTATTATACCGGGTGAGCTAATTATCTATAGAACGTTACCGGCAAGGCCGCTTTTAAGTTCCATGGACGTGCAGATAGTGCAACTGGGCGTCAGACGGAATGTTATGCTAGAGTGTGTTAGAATGTTGAAACTTGCAACGTTTTTTCTTTTTCTCCCCCTTACCTCACAACTTAAGGCGCTACGACGACAAACGCATTTTACCGGTATTTCTTCACTATATATGCACCCCAACACCCATATCATGAAAATCACTCTACGCATCACTTTTAATTGCTTTTCCCACTTGGAATCTTCGCTAACGATCTCTCTTACGTCGTAGTATTTATGCATTTTGAAATTCTAGACACTTCAACGACATAGGGCTACGTTAGGCTAGAAAAGTCAGATTGTTTTTAAACTTGTCATTTAAAATTCTACATATTTGACTGACATATGGTTAGTGTGGTTACATGTGCTTAGGTTAAATGAGGTGAGGTGTGGTTAGGTTAGTTTAGGTTAGGTTAGTTTAGGTTATATTAGGTTAGTTTAGGATAGATTTAAGTTAGGTTAATTCAGGTTAGGTTCTGTAGGTTAGATTAAGTTAGAATAGATTATGTTAGGCTAGGTTAGTTTAGGTTAGGTTAGGTTACATTATCAATGGTACACTATACAATGCAAGTCATATTTAATAGGCGTTCATTTTTGTAAGAATTTGTCCGATTTACGAAACTGGCCTGCAACTGAACTATCTGTAAAATATGAAAACTTACCACATTGTGATGGGTTTGCAGTATTTCCTCTCTTGCACTGCTATTCCTCTTAAGATATATATTATTCATTTGTGTTTAAGACAATGAGAGTGAGTTAGACGCCCACTTATGTTTTAAGTTCACACATGCTCTGTAGGATAAATAACGTTTAGCGTATACCGTGTCTTTTATGATTTGTAACATTGTGTTGTTCACATTGCATTGAATTCAAGGGGTCGTATGTTCCAATTCGCTGTACTGTATTTATTTATCCGGTCATACTGTATTTATCCGGTGATAGAAGCTATCTGAGTAAGTAATAAACACCGACCGAGTAAACATCTTCAAAGTAGAATATACTTTTTTTAATGACAGGAACTCTTCTGGCGTCCGTGAAACAACTTGGGGATAGAAATTTTCATGTCATTTTTGCAGTACCGTTACTCCGTTACCGGGCCTGGATGGGACATTTAAAGAAATTATGAATTCGTTGCTGTCCGGTGGACATCTCTATACAGGTCTTATAAATGTACGTTGCTGACCTAAAAAGAGCATCCGTAGAATGTCGAAAAGTCGTGCTTACGGATGTCCGATGACATCCGTATTTGTCCTTTAAATGTCCGTTGCGGATCTAAAAAGGACGTCCGTTGAATGTCCTAAAACTTTGCGTACGGATGTCCGATGGACATCCCTACATCTCCTATAAATGTCCCTTTCGTACCTAAAAGGACGTCCGTCGGATGTCTACAGGAGTTGCGTATGGATGTCCTACGGACATCCATTGGACATCAGCGGGACCTTTTTCGGACATCCTATGGACATCCGACATGTCCGCCAAGGAGATCCTAAGGATATCCATGGGATGTCCGTGTGTTGTCTGGGTAAGTATGTACTCAAATGAAAGAATGTCCATACATTTCTTATTTATTTATTTATGACGTAAAACTTTGGAACATATAGAGAAGAGTTTGTAACAGTAAAAACATGGAGCAATATATTAGGAACACCAGGTCGTCTATAACGTGAATATAGTAGGAACTAAGAGCCATCATGGTAGTGACACCAACAAAGAAGATGTGAACTGCATGTATCAGCTTTTTGTTTACTACTCTCAAAAGATGGCAGCACAATCTACCCAGTCAACATCCGTTCATAATGGATTTAGAACCCAAAGTCTTTGTCTTTGGGAAATGACAAAAGGACATTGTTCTTTCATCTCTGTCAATATTACGACATCAGGAAGCAGTACACGGTCTTATAATCTTTTTACATTAGTGATGTTTGTTATTGGATTGTACTGTAGAATATGTAGTAAATACAAATGATCTAAATGTTGTTACAACAATTTCGAAGACCACCACTTCCCATTACTGGTTGCTGGATTGCTGGATGTGGATTGGTGCTCTTCTCTCCGAATAGGAACGAAGTTCACCGAAGTGGTTGTTCGTTGTCAGTGGCTAAGCACAAGTGATCTGGTTCAAGTAATAACTGTCGAAATTGGAACAGGTTTTAGTATACCCCGTCTGCTCTAAGAAAGCACGACTATGGTTCGATTATCCCTGGTATACATTTGCCAAATCCAGAGGGAATAATTGCCAGGAAATCAGTAAAAGTTTGAACAGAGATTTTGTAAAGTACGATCAACAATATCTGATTCTTTCTGTTAGGCTGCTTTCAGACGAGGTCACAAATAGCGCTGCGAACGAACGATGGTGGTGCTGCTGAGTACCTACCGACAAACCATTATGCAGCGCTGCTAGTGGCCTGGTTTGAAAGGAGCCTTAGCAGTGCCATCGAAGTCCGTTAGCGGCACCACTGCAGCTCGTTCGTGGCTCTGTGTGAAATTCCTAATTTATATTTATTATTCACCAACGGTAGCGCTTCTTTTAGCAGCTCCGATTGTGGCCTCGTCTGAAAGAGCTCTTAGTTTTTGTTAAAAAAACAGGAATAGGTGGCACACAACACACATGAGCATCTATTATACTTTACTTAATTCATTTAGCAAATGACTAGTTGAAGCAAATAGTGTTGTAAGTGCCATTTTCTAACTTGGCGGGAAAGAAGTTTTTAGCACCCCCTTCCAAAATTTGGTCGCCTTTTAATTTTATATTTTCCGTCTATCGTCAAGCTATCGTCTAAATCTAAGCAACTAGAAAGAAACTGACTTCAGATTTGAGTTCAATAAACCTCAATCTGTTCAGCTGTTTCCGATTTAGTAATTACAACCTTCTTTTATAATATTTTTCTACTACAAACACTCGCTTTGGAAGACACCCCAGTGGCTAGACAAAGAAGATAGGGAGAAGCTGATTCCAGATTCAACTCAGTTACCTCAATTTAATCCACCATTTTCAATATGCGCACAGCTTATTATTTTAAGCATGATACTTTTATACTACGAGGAAAAGTCAGTATATAGGTTACAATCCAAGGATATTCTAGTAGAGGATATGCGATTTCACCAAGAACATGAAGTCAAACGTCACAGCTTGGTTCCGCCCAGTTAGCCCACTTGCTCTAATCAAAAACATTGTTTTCGGCTAACAAAGATGGCAGCAATCTCTGTAGTTGTCTGCTAACCAATCAGGTGCGTTGTCTTGGTCGATGCTCAGTCGTTCTTTTGGCTTCACCCTTCCACCAGTCATGAGATAGAAGCAAATCCTCTATTAGAACATCCTTGTTACAAAGTGGTGGGGGATAACAGGGAATAACTGTTATTATTTTCCAAAGATGGCAATAGGCAGCAGCACACGGAGGTGACTAATGCAGTTTTTTTTTATTTGTGAACCCGCTCTCTGTTTCGGATTCCAACTCGAGCGTAGTTCGGGCACGTTAACAGTAGTCCAGTTCTTAGAAGTTAATTGATCGATTAGAACGAAAGTCACAAATCAGCTTAACTAAGACGGGAGTAGTGTGTGTGTGGCCAGAATAAAGTGAATTTGAAGAACTTACAGTTCCTACACCTTATAAAAACCACGAATCGCTACCACTTGCTAGTTACTAGTATTCAGCAGATGACAAAAATTTAAATGCCCTGTATTTGGTAACACTGATATAGACAGAAAGACGCTAATCAGTTGCATCCATACACCGACATTAAAATCGAATCCCTCTCTGCCTGCTGGTAGTGTATATTCTCCAAATGCTTCCCACTCAAGCGTGCACTATCTGAGTCCTGTTCTTGATGATATCCTCTGAGCTCAAAAAAGAGTCTCAATGGAGGGGGGAAATGAGTAAATTGGAGTCTAATGATGTATTTCGATATTCTTTCTTCATCCTTGGCAAAGAGGTTTCGAATTTTTTATATGAAGGATAATATAATGTTCCGTTATGTCGATGATATTGATGTTAAGTGACTTTTCTTTCCTTCTTCAATATTTCGGTTGTCTTGGAACACCTTAGTCAAGGTGAGGAAGTAAAGTTGAGAGAAATGAAAGATATCACTTGAATGGGAGGTTGTAAGAGAATAAGTTCAGGATAAAATGTTTTAGATACCAGTAAGAACCTTAGGAGCAAAAGGAAACTGTGAGTAAGTAGGTAAATAAAGGTGAAGTAATCAATGGGATTCGAAGATAACCGATTAATTGTAAGGAGGGAGAAGTTGAGGACTGGTAAAATAAGTAATTAGCAAAAAGAAGCTTGTTTGGAATGTAAGATGATGACTTAGAATTTCTTTCTGAGTGAGGCTCTCGGAAAAAGAACCAGACAAGGTCGGAAAATACATCTAACAGTTGTGATTTTGCAAATAATTTTTTGCTCGAAATTGCCACACTTTCATCTACTGGGGTGAACCAAAAGTTCGTGCGTTTTTTTTTTGTGTTGTTTCAGTTTGTGCAATTTTTTTTGAAGGCAATAACATTACTTTATATGCAAGTGTTATATATAATTTGTAGCTTTGGAAAGCTCTTTCATATTTACTTATTATCTACAATTAGTTCATTTATCATTTATTTATTTTTTTAGTTTCAGTAAAATCATGGAAATAATTGAAACTCTTGTACTCTTACGTCACTACTGGAAGAAAGAGTTTAAAGCTACTGAAGAGGCAAAGAAAATATGCGAAGTGGAAGGAGAAGAGGTCGTCTCAGTTCGTGCAGCACAAAAATGGCTCAAAAATGTCAATGAAGGACACACCACAGAGATGAGCCACCTTGCGGGTCGTCCTATGACAGTCAATATTGAAGCCATCCGTGAAGTCGTCGATGCCAATCCATCAACCAGTACTCGCAGAATGTCGGCTGAACTCAATATTCCACAAACATCAGTTATTTGGCACCTTCACGCACTTGGAAAGGTCGACAGGTGCTGTCGAGAAGTGCTGCATGATTTAACGGAAAACCAAGCTCAAAATCGTGTAGACACATGCCGAAAATTACTGGAAAATCCGCGTGAATACCGTTTTATCCGCGGAATTGTGACTTGCGATGAGAAGCACTTCAGACAAGCAAAATCAGTGGCTGAATCCCGGATAAATGACGGAACCGGTAGCCAAACGAGACTGAGTCCCCAGGAAGACTTGATTGTGCGTCTGGTGGAATTTTGAATGTGTAATCCACTTTGAGCTTGGTCCAAACAATCGTACCATCGACGCAGACCTCTATTGTGCACAACTCGACCGAATGTCCACAGAGTTGCGTCGGAAATACCCAGCATTGGTCAATCGAAAGCGAGTACTTCTGGAGCAAGACAACGCCAAACCACACACCGCCAGACAAACCAAGGAAAAGATCAAAGAACTCGACATGATTGAACTCCTACACACTCAGCATACAGCCCGGATGTTGCGCCATCCGACTATCACCTTTTTCTCTCCATGGCACACGTCCTTCGTGGACGCGCCTTCAACAATCTGGGTGAGGTTGAAAATGGTATCCGGCAAGGTCGCGGCTTAATAGGAGAAAGCCACTGAAATTTCTAGTGATTAATTTGCATAATTTCATAGTGTTTTCGGACTTCACTCCAAGAAAATTTATCAAGATATGTTATATAGTGATTCAGTGTAGTATACAAGTTCTCCAAGGTGAAATTCAAAATTGACAGTGTGTTATATATCTAAAAGTGACTGTCACTAGAGTTTTAAGAGAGAACTGACGCATATGGCGGACTGTAACCATAGCAACTTATAAATAACTGACATTAAAACATCAATTATTAAGACAGATTGACTGTTAAACTGTAATTTATTATAATATTATTCTAAAACAGCAATTTTTAAATCGAATGTGCAATGGATGGGCTTAATTAATGCCATTTCGGCACTAGATAATAGAACAGAACAGAGGTCGGAAACGGGTGACGCGAGATTTTCTCCTCTAAGAACAAGGAGTAGTACAGCCGCGGGATCGAGCAACTCTCCGATAGATGGCTTCAGACAATAGAATAAAACGGCCTTTACTTTGAAACTTGACCATGTATTGTTTCGCAAAATTTACTTTAGAAATAATAAAAAAACGCACGAACTTTTGGTTCACCCCAATATATTAATGTTACTCGTGCAGATTACAATATTTGTCTACAAGTTTAGGCCGCGGTGCTAGAATAGATAGTGCACAATATACGCTCCTGTATAAAATTAATTTCATCGTGGTATAATTTTGAAGGACGAAAACTGCGATAGAAATCATTTCACATTACCTTGAGATCACCTTGAATCGAAAAACAATTTTATTATTACTAAAGATCTGTTTACATAAATTCATAATACATGATACAATGTGTACGTATTTCCTCAAATTCCATTCAAAAGTTTCTGTTCGTTAAAGCACTATGAACTAAGCTCATTATAAAATGATTTGGTGGGGAGGGCACGACACTTGAGGGGGGATGTGGGTCTTTTGTTATTCATGTAGCGGATTGAGACTTCTAGGAAGGAAGATAACTTCTTCTCACTCAGTACTACTTCTTGGACATCCTGTCCATTTTCACACTGCCAGAAATAATTTTGTATTTCGATAAACATCTATAAAAAGATTCCGCTCACTTTGCTTGAAATTTGATGCTCTGCCTGTGACTTGTTATTTTCAATCTAAATTCAAGATTCGGCACTTCAGTTTGCATTATTTAACACGATTTCTTGACTTAAGCACCACACAGAAAAGTCGTGTCATTTGTTTGGGAACAAACCGTTTAAAATTCGATCAATTAGAATTTGTTCAGACTATTTCATTTCATGTACGGTTGCGTTGCTTGCGATTAAGGTGAGTAGCCAATTGGAACATGTGTTTTATTACATGTTCTACATGTAAGGGCTGATTTTCATTCAAGCTAGCGATGCTTTATTTGTGATTTGGTTGAATAACCAATTGAAACACATGTTTTATTGCGTGTCTTCTTGAAAAGTAAGTGTAACACGTCTTTCAATTGGTTATTCACCAAAATCGCAAGCAACACAAGCT
This sequence comes from Lepisma saccharinum, assembly GCA_022664845.1. NCBI lineage: Eukaryota > Metazoa > Arthropoda > Insecta > Zygentoma > Lepismatidae > Lepisma > Lepisma saccharinum. The sequence continues at coordinate 10,633 of JAGDQP010022886.1, read as the reverse complement.
TGAATGGAAATCAGTCCTAACACGTGTTTCAATTGACTATTCACCCAAATCGCAAGCAATAGAAGCTTTCAAGGAAAGGAGCCCTAAGGAAAGAAACCCCAAGTAGTTCCTTACAGCGTTGATGAAACAGAACACTTACCGGACCGTTAGCTATTGAATAGTTATGGAGAACATAGGTGAAATAGGCCAATGGTTAGCCAATTATTACGGATAAAACTATGTTGAAAACGGATAGTAAGATGTAGAAAGGTAAAACCCGAAGACAAAGTTTTACACCAAAAAAGTAGTAACCTAAATAATCACTTCAACCTAAGATTATGACGTAAGGAAAATCAATCAATCATAACCAATCAATCAGTCAGTTAAAGCTAGAGTGCATCATTGCAATAACCTCCCGATTAGGATATAGACAGACTGTTGAACTAGCTCTAAATATCACTTGGAAATCCTTGACTAGCAAGTGCCTTGCTGGTTTAGTTAAGAAAGCATCAAATCCGTGTGCCAGTGGACTTTTCGAATCCCACCCACCTCAACTTTTTTTTAAAGAGCATTACATTTGCTTCCTTTCTGCTTTCAAAATATCGTCTGCTTCACTGAAATAGATTAGAAAAGTTAGGTTAGATTATTTCTTTCTTTTTACGCAATGAAAACATTAGGTCTCCTTCCTTGGAAGCTTGCGATTTGGGTGAGTAGCCAATTGAAGCACGTGTTTTATTACGTAGTACGTAGAGCACACAATAAAACACGTGTTTCAATTGGCTACTCACCCAAATCGCTCGCAAAGCAATCGTGTATAAATCATCCCTTATACCTAGAACACGTAATGAAACACTTGTTTCAATTGGCTACTCACCCTAATCACAAGCAATGCAAGCGCTCATGAAGACCAGCCTTTAATCAGTTACACCAGGAGGTTACTGCGACGATCTCGTCGCGTCAAACCAAGTGAAAAAATATTTATTATTTATGGTCAAAGCAGGAGAAGAAAACCCACAGTATGAGTTAAAACTATAACAGACTCGGGAAAATGGTGGCTTAATTGAAGAAAGTTGTATCCTTTATCTATGGAAGAAAGCTGCTGAAATTACTTGTGGTAAATTTTTAAAACATCACAGTTTTTTGGACACCATTACAAGAAAATGTATGCAGAAAAGTTATATAGTGTTATATTAGTTTCATAAAACTTCATATAAGTATGTTTTTAAACAAAATATTCAAAATTAATAGTGATAAATACAACAAAACCGACAGTGACTGAGAGAATATAGAGCGACCGACAACTATGGCACACAATAACCGTAGCAACTATTAAATAACTGGCCTTAAGGCTTAATCCAAGTGGGGTTTCCCGCCTTTTTCGTTCTACGTGAATTATTCAGAATTCAGTGCAGGTAAACATAATGTAACTTTCACAGACCAAAGCTTTACGAAATGTTAGTAATAACTTCAGGATTGTGCGCAGACACTTTTGGGACATTATTCTGTTCCAAAAGAGTCTGCACACAATCTTGAGGTTACTAGTAGCATTTCCTTAAAACTAATCGCACTCATTGTTGAAGAACGAAACGAACTTTGGTCCGTGAAACTTACATTTTGTTTACTTGTACTGAATTTTGAATAATTGACGTGAAACAAAAAAGGCGGGAAAACCTGCTTGGGTTCAGCCTTAAAACATCAATTATATTATTATGAACGATAGACTGTAAAACTGTATAATATATAAAATATTATTATAAAACAGCAATTATTAAAACGAATGCGCAATGGATGGGCATAATTAGCCATTTTTGTGCTAGATTACACAATACGAATACGAAAACTATAACAAAAATTTCCACACAAGTGAAGTAATAACCATCGATCTACATTAATACGATACTGGACTGACTACAGCCATTACAAATTTCATGAATATGTGAAGCTAGGGAGCGGAGAGGAAACTTAATGTCGTTTGTCCACTTCCAGTCTAAACCAATATGGACAAAATTTTCGATTCTAACTCAGTTTTTTACGCTTAATATCGCTGTGTGGCCCGTTTTTTTAATTTATGCCTTAATTCTTGCAAAAAACGCAAATATTATTTGCAGTATTTTCTATTGTATGCAGAGTGCGGTATACTCTTACATGAATAACTCAGGAATTAAGGCTTGAATCAAAAAACGGGCCACACAGCGATATCAAGCGTACAAAACTGAGTTAGAACTCAACATTTCGTCCACATTGGATTAGACTAGAAGTGGACAAACGAGTTTAAATATTTGCTTTGGCGTCTATCTTTCAACACTAAGCAGTCACTCCAGTATAGTTTACATGGAGTCGATGGTAATAAATGATCAAACCATCGATTTCTACGTAAACTATACTGGAGTGACTACTTAGTGTCAAAAGTTAGACACCAGAGCAAATATTTAAACTCGTTTGTCCACTTGCAGTCTAATCCAATGTAGAAAAAAATTCCAATTCTAACTCAGTTTTATACGCTTGATATCGTTGTGTGGCCCGTTTTTTTATTCAAGTCTTAATTCCTGAGTTATTCATGTAATAGTATACAATAGAATACTCTGCGTACAATAGAAAATACTACAAATAATATTTACGTTTTTTGCAAGAATTAAGACATAAATTTAAAAAAACGGGCCACACAGCAATATCAAGCATAAAAAAACTGAGTTAGAATCGAAAATTTTGTCCATATTGGTTTAGACTGGAAGTGGACAAACGAGATTAAGTTTCCTCTCCGCTCCCTAGCTTCACATATTCATGAAATTTTCAATGGCTGCAGTCAGTCCAGTATCGTATTAATGGAGGTCGACGAATCAAAAGTAAAATATTTCCAGAAAACGGAAATTCAAGAAAATGTATTTTTGTCTACAACAGGAACAAAGTAAGGAAGAAAATGAATAATAAAAAGTTGTAAAGTGGAAATAAATCGATCTAGAACTGGAAAAATATAGTTGTAATGAGTAATTTCCTGTACATATTATATGGTGAACTAAATATACATTATACTGTACATGTAACCTATATACATTACAAAGGTGGACCTCTCTCTATCATATGTCAATCGTTCCATTTGGAACCATAAATGGTGCAGTCACAGGTGGTGTCTGTGAAAGGTGATATGCATCGCGTAGGACTTATAACGAATATAATTTGTATTTAACCTGGCTGGTATTACTTTGGCTTACGTCGTCGGGTGTGATTTTTCCGAACAGCCACATGAATCGGAGTGATGGCAACGTTACGTCATAGTGACTTGTTTATTTCCATATCATCTTTGACATTTCGCTCCAAAAGATGGCTTAGAAAAAATCAGGTTAGATATATATATATATATTTCATTATTCGCGATGCACATCACCTTCAACAGACACCACCTGTGGACGCACCATTTACGGTTCCAAATGGAACGCCCGACGTATACTAAAGAGATGCCATCTGGCTTTTTCTAAGTCGTCTTCGTTCGCTGTCGCCCACTCGACTTACTGTCCATGCGAGCAAAACATCAGTGATGATAAAGAAATAAACATGATTCTGATTTATGAACCTGTGAGCTATTTCGTTCGGAAAAATCACGCCCGACGTAGGCTAACGTAATACCCAAAGGTGCAATGAAAATATTTGTAAATTCGTAAAAATGTAGCATATAGGGCCTAGAAAGGCACCTAAATTATTTTTGGATTAACTATAACTTGCGTAGCGCACCCTTGATTCAGTATAGCTTGCACCTTGCAGTGATCTTACCGATCTAAATTAATTTGGAATGATTCAGAATCTATTCTTTGTTCATCAATGATACATACATAATTTCAGATTATGCAAAATTTACTTCAGGTTACGAATAGCAAACCAAACTGACTGATTACGTAAGCTAAGTTTCAGTTGAACTAGAAGGTGCATACTAGTCGTATGTAGTAGCCCACATACGTTTTGGACCTGTAATTGGAATACTACTATTATAACATATCAGTCATCTAAGTCAAGAAGGTTGGATTACCTTTAAATCGTTAATAAGTAACCTTATATCAGGACTTCTGAATAAGCATATAAGTCAAGAGCCTAGACTGTTCTAAGCATACTACTTTCAGTGATTCCGACAGATCCCCTTGTGGAGGTGTCACCCCCCAAATTCTCGACAATACCCCTTAACTTTAATTTTTTTTGCGGTGAAAAATCGATACAAATCCTGTTAAACTCCACTTACACCCTCCCAATGTTAATTTTACATCCCGAAACTGAAAACCCTGGCGGAAACCGTGCTATGTTGAAGCTCGGAACATGTAATCCTTGAAATGGTCAAATCGAGGATAAGATTGATCAGTAGAAAATACATGACTAATTCAGGATGTGAATGAAACATCCTTTAAATAGACCCTAAAGTGTACACTACCCTTAAGAGTATTGTCAGTCCTACCAGAATTACTAGAGCGAAGAGCCAAATTTAGTAATTAGGTACATTCAGATTCATAGAAAATTACCCGTGGGTATACTTTCTAAATCCAAGTTACCCAATATGGCAATAACAACTGTTTTACAAGTACTCGAAATTAAATTAGCTGTGCTTGAAACGCATGCTATTTCTGTGTTTTCAGATTAAGCAAAGGAATGGGCATAGCTTGCTCCTGAGCTAGCAGTGATTTGAACGTTCCGAAGGAACTAAGTAGGTTTGGAGTGATTCAAAATCGGTTCTTTTTTTGTACATCACTTATTTCAGTTAACGTTCGGTTAGTTTACACTGGAAATAGTAAACTTATTGCTTACCTAAGCGAAAACGACAACTGAAATACCAGGAGCAAGCTATGGGCAATTGGTCATGTCTAAGCAAATGCTGGAGTCAGACAAATTTTCAATCAGCCATTTTATGCGATTTAAACTGTGTCTTGTACAGGAGATCAGAAGACACATCCAATAACCCATATCTAAGTTGCACAAGCTAATTAGCAATTACGTCGCACTAATATACTAAGTTTGAAGAGTGCAAGGGAGAAAGAAGAGTGTTTAGTTTTCAGTAAAATGAGGACATTAGTAAAATATGGATTTGAAGACTATCGTCAGGCCAGTGATTCCGCCAGAACCCCCCTGTGGGGGTGTCATCCCCAAAAATTCTCGAGAGCATCCCCAACTAAAAATGTTATGGTAAAAAATGGATATAAATCATGCAAAACTCAACTTGCACCCTCCCCATTTTGACTTTACACCCACCCACCCAAACCTATTTCAAGGCGAAATCATGCATTACTTGATCTGGATTGGGCGTTCTTTTCTGGACCAGATCTATCCTAGTTAACGAATCAGGTCATTGAAGTAATCCGTTATACTGACAAAATATTATTTACTAAAACAGGTTAAGTTAGTTGAGATTAGTATGAATTGTCTTGATTGTAAAAACGCGTGACTGATTAATAGATTTACGTGTTATCCTCCTCACGAAGAACATTCTCGTTTTTGAACATGTCAGCCTGCTTTCTCTGTTTCCTTTAAATTTCTTAAAATACCCTGGTTTTCGTAGTGACCATATTAAAAACATATCTTTTTTTTGTTTTATTTGAATACTATTACTCTGCCTGTAAATATTTGTTTAGTAATAATTTTCTCATTAGAATACTTTTATGATTATTCCCATTAGGTTTTGAAGTTTTGCATATTACTTGATTTCTAATAGTGATTTGCTTACAAGGGACACTTCATATCTCGGGGAGACCAAATATGATGATACTTTGTATGTCGATAGAAGACCTAAAAAGAAGTGCAGATACAAAATTTTAGCTGCAAAACTGAACAGGGAAAGAGAAGGGAGCCCGAGGAAAATAAAGTGTAGAGCGCAAGTGTACCATATAGCGGGATGGGAAAAAATCTCATTGCAATAAAAATTGGGGAAGGAAGTGCACCCTAGTGGGTATTGATGAATACTAGGTAGGAAGAGCTATGCGTCACAGAGGATATCCATCATGACCGCCATCTTGAAAGCGGCCATATTGAAACTTGTGTGAAAGTTTGAAAAAGAAAGGGAGTCGTGTGATATATCAATCTAGACTGAAATTCGACTGAAAATGCATTGATACAATTAGTTTTGTGCTAACGTTGATCCGATGAGAGATAACATGTAAATTTGGCGTGGAAAGTGGTGGAAGGAGAGGTTCGTCAACATACTAGTATGTGTGAAAATTGTAAAGAGTGGAAACGAAAGTTTGACGAAAAAAGGTATTCGCGCCACTACTAATATCTAATGCTTGGAACTGGACACTTTTTAAAATTTTGTTTAAAATTGAGAATGGATACTATTTTGTGTTTATATTAGTTAACAAATATTTTCTTCATATTAACAGTAAAAGTGACTCTTGTGACGAAACACGAGAAGACATTATGTTCAGTTTGATTGAATTATACATATGCCTATTGCTTTTCTAAAATATTTGTTAACGAAATATCTAGCAAACGACTTATCTGCTGATAACTTTTACTGCCATTTTTATTATATTTTATTACTTAATGGATTAGGTACTGTACAATTAAATTTTAATCTAAATTACTCTTAAAACATTAAATATTAAAAGCAAAATATGCTTCTTTTCGGTAATGTTTCTCTTTCTTTTTCTTTATCTTAAATACAACGTATAGTTTCATTTCTTCAAATCGCAAAGAGTGGTGATCTATAATGCTGTAATCCTATATTTACACAAATGTTTCTTTAAGATAACAAACTAACTTACTTGGAATTGACAGCGTTGCAAAATCTTCGCTGCAGAGGCCAAGATACTTGAAGATCTTTGAAAGCGTCGGATCGTAATAGTAAATACTGTCGTAATTGTAGTATGCCAAATTCTATTTTTCCTTCACTTTTCTTGTCAAAAACATTTTTATATTATCATATATATTATAATAAGTATGTTAGGAACGATTAGGGGAGGTTAGAAAAGTCAGGTTCGGTTTCCTTTCTTTTTATTATCCCCAATAGGACGCCGCCATTTTAAACATTGTCGTACGACCGTCTTTACTATTATGATCGGCGTGTATTTTTGAAGGGTTAAAGAATCTGCACAAATATTGTAACAATATCATGACTCATAAGTATGCGTTATAAGGATGAGAAAAACAGACGCTTGGCAAAATAGAAAACATGTTTTGATTATCAATAACAATGAAGGGATGGGAAAATTATTTTAAGAGGTTTACTCATTAAGACCTGTCAATTGTGTGTTTTGTCTCAAGCAGGTGTTGAAGGAACACCGACGCTATTACGCTAACTGAGTGAGGGGGGGATGGGGGTTATAATAAAGTAAAGTGTATTTGCCAGCCTATTTTAATTTACTGTTATCTTTCTTACCTCAAGTTTCTATAATTCGAGAGAATGAGCTAGCCTATTCACAGTATCAAACCGGGGCGGTCACTTGGGTCAATCCGGTCAAAAATAGGTCAAGTTTCAGACCTGGTTACCTATAGCTATGTCCGGGTCAAGTTGAAGGTCTATCAGCAAAAATGAATCGGTTTCAGCTCTGGAGAGAGAGAGAGAGAGGTGATCCGGATTGAATTCCAAAGCAACACTCAGACTTTTTTCTTTATACGAATTTAGAAAATGGTACGCACTTCACAAAAATAGTTTAGAAAAATCAGGTTAGATTTTTCAATGTAGAGGATGCAAAACCCAACACACAAGAAAGATATTGTTTTTCTTCAGCAGTGGATCTCATCACACAGCCATCTCTTAGCGATCTGCTGAACTACGTCGAGGAATTTTGACGGCGAGATGCTCGGAAGGATTTAGCGCCAATTTGTACGTTGGAATAGCCTTTGCTTAGGCAAAAGTAGTATGCCACACAGACTGAGTGCACTTAGTGCAAAATTACTAACTACCAAACTCTATGGAACTCGCAAGTTCATCGCCGCAACAATAAACTTTAGTCATAGGATTCTATCCTGGGCAACATCAAGCCAGTTTTCATCACAGAAATCTTTGTCTCGAAGGTAACTTCTAATATTATCCTCCCAACGGCTTCTCAGTCTTCCCAACGTTATCTTTTCGTCCTGCTTTCCAAACTCAATGGAATATAATGCTTGTTTTCCCCCTCATCCGAGCTACAAGGCCTGCCCCCCGCGATTTGATTATTCTTAAAACATAGGACGAGTCGTACAGTCCGTCTAGTCTTAGATGGCTCTTTAGAAATCCCATTTTAAAAAAAATCCTTTAAAAACATCAGGAACATTGCTCAAATTGTTTCCGTTGAAAGGTACTATCATGGCCAAAATTATGTTCACATGACTTTGTTATACACGATTTTTTCTCTAAGCCTACAAGATAGGCCACCCAACTAACGTAGAGTGGGCGATGTGTGATTCTGAGAGTGTGTGCGTGAACGAGCAAGGGTTGGAATTTTCTTTTCTTTAAGAGGAGACATTATCACATGTCCTGGGTTCTGGAAAGATGTTCATGATTTCTTGTAGTGTGTAGCAAATAATAAAAAAACGTAAGCAAGTCGTATTTCAAACACCAAAACAGGAAACCTAACACCATTTTTATTTTAGGTGGGCCACTAGTTAAAGTGTATTGAAAAGTTTCATTCAAATTGTCCAATAGAAAAGATCCTTACCGAACATGGAGAATAAAAAATGAACTTAAAACCTATGGTTTCTTTCTTATTTCTTTCTTAATGAATTCCATAGAACACTAACGTTATGAATGAAAAACAAGAGAAAAGGTCTGTTTCTGTCAGTTCTGAAAAATAGGGCACGATATTTATTCTTTATAATTTCTGATATTATGTTGTTATTTACGTTATTTTGTGTGTGCATGCGTACGATATTGTGTGTGCGTGCATGTGATAAACATCGAAACGAGTATGCTTTCTTCCAAACGCCGTACCTTACTTGGTAAAACGTTCGTTTCGTTCTCCGGAGGTCCTCGGTTCGGTACCAGCGGCTGACTGTCCTGACTTAGGTTTTCCCAGTGTTTCCCCACTGCGCATAAAAAAGATTGCGACAACGAATGCCGGCCAAGTGGCACCTTCTTATCCCATAATCGTGTCTGGAAAAACAGACCCCCTCTTTCTCCTTCCTTCGTCTCGCCCATACTGAAATCAGCAAACATCATGAGCACGTTTTGTTTTTCAAAATAGACATGTATTGGTATCGATAAAATGAAAGAATATAGGCGAGACGAATCAATATACATAAGCTGATGGAGGGAGAAATTTTAACACATACAATGAAACATTGAAACCGATCGTATATCTGTTAGACAGAGGCAGAGAAATGAGAGAGAGAGAGAGAGAGAGAAAGGGGAGATCGAAGAAGAAGAAGAAGAAGAACTGATAAAAATTTGGAATTTAAACGTAGTTAAAATATTAAGTTCTGTTCCCACAATAAAAAGTTCAGTTCCCACAAATCAAATCTAACAGCAAGAGAGAAGTAACTTTTGGATTTTATATTTTTTCAGGGTTATTCCAATATTTAAAGGGTGCTTCAAACATTCATTAAGCCACTTTCACAATGGAGACCAAACTTGGTGGTCAGATTAAATACTCATGGTTCCAGTGAAACTTCAGAGTTTTGAGACACATCTAGGATAATGTCAAAAGTGTAACAAACATTCTTTGTTTGCGCGAGGCTAGTTTGCAAATTCGGCGAGGCTTATTAAACATACTGGTTCGGAATACTTTGTAATCTCCGAAATTCACAGTTCATAGATTTTCCAGACCGGGTCAATCGGTTTACGGGGTCACTTATGTTTGGGTCAGGCCCTATCAAAGGGTCATCAAAAGTGGCCCGGAATTGGCTCTGGAACACGCACAAAAAGAGAGAGTTTGTGTAAAGTAAGAGAAAAAATAAAGATAGAGAGAAGAAGAAGACGCAGCGAAGACACGATAACAATACATCAAGAAAGAGAGGAAGAGAGAAAGACCAATGAAAAACATGAAAACTAGATTATCATTATGCCAAATATCACACACACTGTTTGCTCGGATTATGACCAGTGATGCTTTGTTCTCCACAACCCGAAGATAAATCTCTGTTTGAATACTTCAGTGTATGCGAAAAAGAAACTGGCTGGTGGGGAATCGAACCCAGGTTTTCAAATTAGAAGCCCAGCACGCTAGCGGTACTCCACGAGTGAATCTCTAGTCAGAATGTGCCTAACATATGTTATAGTGTTTCTTTCTAACTAAAATAACAGGAAAATTGCATATTTCTGATCAATGACGTGTTCTTAACCCCCTGGGACTTGATTTGGACTTTTCCAACCAACATTCGTAAATCGTCTTTCTCTCTTTAGTGACTCAGGAGGTGCTTCATCCCACCGTCGGAAATATTCTCCGTTTTGTATGAGAAGTAATGATTGATTGCTTTGTAAAAAATTCTTTAGCGTTAACAGGATTCGAACCCATGTTTGTTTGTTTTCGTACTGAAACGCCCAGCGCGTTTCCTCTACTCCATTTTGCCAACGATCTTAACAGCTATGAATAACCAAGTTCAATTGCGAGGAAACTGTAACACTGAGTCTATGTATTACATTTTGTCTGTATGTATTGTGTGCTAAGTAAACACATTTGTATGTGTGTCCTTTTTGTCATTTCGAATTATGAAATGAATATATTATGGCAGTTTTAAGAACAAATCCAGTTTACGGTAAGTATTGCCA
>JAGDQP010022885.1:0-29872 GCA_022664845.1 Lepisma saccharinum | reverse complement strand
TTCTTTTCATCATTATAAAATGGAATTTAAAGTGACAGTATGAATAATGTATAGATAATATACAGACAAAGCTATCTAGAAAATGTTTGAAAAATTCATATATGTATATACTCGTAGAATAATCAACCAACTTTGTGTCTGTATAACCTACGGTTATATTAGGAAACTTAAGATAATATATAAGTCCGATTTACAAACCGTATAGAAATAGCTCGCACGCAAAACACATTATGCAAGTTGGCATCTTACGAACTTTTTAAAATTAGTTTTTAATTAGATAATGTAGACTAAGCTTAAACATTTATTTTTTTTTATAGTTTCTGGATCAACAGTAATTTCATAGCCATCACCATTGTCTTTCCACACACTGTCTCTTTGCTTTGAATTCCAGCAAGTGTATCTTGAAGAGTTGATTTTATTTTCCAAGCTGGTGTGACTTAGCTGATCATTTAGTTTAACTGTGTCCGATTCTAGGGAGTGAACAATTTCGAAATCTCAATTTTGTATATTTTTTTTAAGATCGTTTTATACCACATCTGGACCTACAGTTGTGATCACTATTTCATTCCAGCCTCCATTCAATTCTATTTTAGAAATTAGATGTTACTATTAAGAGGTCTATGCTATAGCTTTCAAACGGCAGAGATTATCAAAATACTGCATTTTTCCTATGAGAATATTTAAAATTAGGTAATGTTCCAATAAAACCAAAATTAATCCTATGTTTTGTTCAAAATTGGCAAGTTGATCCCTGTATACGTATTTCATTACGTCACTATTTTCCTCAATACCATAGCTAATTTCTTAAGTATTTTGACAGTACAATTCTTTGTTTCAATGCTCTACTCTAGTAGTTAGTTTTTTTTTGCGATGGAGAAAGCTGGTGACGTAATTCTGGTCCTGTAGTAATTAGCAACCGTAGCTGTCAAATCGTTGGAAATAATGACAGGTTCTATTGGGTCATCCTGGAAGTTTCCGTCGCTTTAGTTGTCTCTGATTTTAATGTGCAATATTTTGTTATGCTTGGCATTAGAAATGGTGGATTCTATATTGGTAGCAGCTGTAGACTTGCAATACTATTATCAGGATGTCGCTAGTGTCGTTTTCCTGTGCTTTTAGGCTGCCCTCAAATGGACTTAGAAAAACTTAATTTTCGCCAATTGGTGCTATATGAATTCAATCTTGGGCATAGAGCGTCAGATGCAAACCGAAACATTGCCAATGCTTTTGGCTGAGATGTTTCTAAAGAAAGAGCGGTGAGAGAATGGTTCACAAAATTCAGGACCGAAGACATCCCACGTACCGGAAGACCATCATCTCCGATAGATGAGGATCTGAGGCAAATGGCAGAAGAATATCAGAGACGGACCTGTTCAGACTTAGTGGTCAAGCTTCACGTGTCACTAAAAACCATATGGAGTCACCTCAGTGCTATGGGACAGACCGAAAAGCTTGACAAATGGGATCTGTCCAATGATCAGAAGATCGATCTTTTACAGACATCATGATCATTACTGTTGTGACATCACAATGAACCTTTTCTGGACAGAATTTTTACATGTGACGTCTATATATTGTTGCTCAAGAGATGAAGTGACGTAACTGCATTTTCACAACTTCTATATTTCGTTCCAAAATAAATTTTCTGAAACTTGAAGGAAGGTTACCTATAGGTCTATAGAGGCGAAAATTTTAAGATACGACCCTTTGGCAATTGGACGACGACTCATGTTAGGAGGAACACTATGGAATTTCAATTTATATTATTCACGTAAATAGTTCCTCTAAATACTAGATTTAAAAAAATGTGCATAATTCCTTCTGTATGTTTAAAAATAGATTGTTAGTAATACAAATAAATTAAGTCGAATTCGTATTTTAAGGTTGAAAAAGAAAAGTATCATAATCGAAAATTTATGTGATTTTCCTGTTTGGTTTTGACTTCCATGTCATATTCTTCTATGTCTATCGCAACACGAGATGAGCTTTCAAGAGAATTTACATAGATATTTACTCCAGGAAATTGTTTATTCCACGGTGTAAACATTTTTATTAGTCTATCAATAAAACATGTGTTCTACAAATAGTCAAGTAATCAAAAATAAGAAAGACGTATTTATTTTAACACTTAACTAAGTCAGTTTATAAAGCAGGGTAGAAATATACAAAATATATATGCATATACAGACGTGCATGTATGAATTATTAAGTACTTTAACATTGTAATTAATATTGTAATATATTCTGATGTTACCAAACACAGTGAATGTTTGAAATTGAACTGAATTAGAAATGAGGCTTTTTTTTATATTTTTTTTGTACACAGCGAAAAGTACATAATTTGTGCGTAAATACTTCAAATACAAAGAAAAAATATTCTCAATATGGCACAGGTGCTTATCAGTAAACTTGCGATAGCACACACATTAGAAAAAGCCATTAAAACTGAAAGTAATGATATTATCAACTTTAGATATCTTTACTGCTTTATGTAATAGATACAAAGTCAAGTGTTTAACGTTTGGGTTAATTTCGCCCGAACTTTAGATTGCAGAAAGGAAGAGTTTAACTTTGGATATCGCGTATATATTACCATCAATGTTTTCTAGTTAATGATTTCATTTATTCATAATTCTTTGAGAACAAGTACAGGATTTAAAGTTAGGATAATTTATTTTAAAGATACTACACATACAAAGTTCACACACAAACAAACAAAGACAAGCTACACAAAGCTACGAGGGAGGTTCAGAAATTATCCGCAATGTGGAAATATTTTTTTTAATGTGCTGGTAACACTGCTTGCTTCTACACTAAAACGGTCACCTAACAAAACTGGGTTGTTGTTTTTAGCAAATGTATTATTATTATTTATCAGAGTTCGTACGAAATTCTTACGTTGTATCGTATTGTAACTCAAGCAAACACGTGCATCTGTTATCTTACTGAGATTAATACTCATTGGCGCAAGAAACATACATTTGTGTAGTGTTTCTTCAATCTGTTTTTACCATTCCAAGGGGCGAAAGATTTAATCAATGATGCAACTTGTAAACAGTTGTTAAATTAAAATTAGTGTAGCATATTGTAGCATTAATATGTAACTTTATAGGCTTTTGTTTGAGTGCTATTAAACTCAAGTCCACTTGTTCCATTTATAAGCAAGAGGACGTCATATGTCTGAAGAATTACGTCCTTTGGGTAGCACTCTTCCGGGAGGGAGGAAAGTGGAAGGTTGAGGCCAAGGCCTTCGTCTAGGAGCCATAGCAACCAAGTAAACCGAAGATGGTTTGTCATTACCTCCTGTCGGATAGAGATAACGTTCTAATGACGGGATGGACATTTTCAAGTTGCTTCCGAAGCTTGTACATTCAAGACATGTGTACTGATAACTTTGTAAAATTGGTCAGCAGCTGATTTTGTATAAACAAACAATGTTACCACAAAGGGAAAAATATTTCCCACATTGCGAACTATTTCCGACTCTTTCTCGTAATTTACATTCCGCACATATCTAGAAAACCATCACAGGTAATGTGCTTGACGAAACTATATTCAATAATAAAATTAATAGTAAATATAATAATATATTCAATAGTAAAACCAAATTTTTATACAAAGATTCATGAGAATGTGCGGATAAAAACCATTAATACTTAGAATCAGAACATTTGGCTTTTACCTGTAATATTCTCTCTCTCTCTCTCTTCTTTTTCTTTGTTTTTGATGCACTACAAGTGAGACTATGGAAGTCAAGGATGTTAGAAGAAGAGGATAAAATATAATTTTAAGAAAATTATGCCTGACGCCACAGCTTCAACCCGACTATACTTAGCATGAAGCCAGTGTTTGGTTTCATCTGTGTGCTAATATGGAAGACTCAATAACATCACATCACGTGACCGATGCTCAACCACTCATTCTTTAGTGAAGAGACCCTCGTATACTAACATCTATACAACCCTCGTATACCAACATCTTTCATATAAGTTGTGAAAAGTCTTTTCATTTATTTTGCTGCAGTACTGTATACTATTCTATGGTTGGTTAGTCCTAAATTCGCATCTTTGACATTGGTAATATCTGGTGTACAAAATGTGTTGTTTAGGGTAACGAATCGTAATACTTATATAATAATTACGTTATATTCCGTAACATTTTACCTATGATCTTTAGGCCTTGCATAATTCCCACAATACGTGCTAGATAATGTTAATCGCAAAAGAACTGAAAGTATAATTATCTCGTTTAATCACTATACGGAAAATGTATGAGGAAACTTTTCCTTCTTACTTCAATTATGTAATTCTGAAAGCAAACGAATTCCGATAAAACTTCCTTGTAATATATATAATTAACAAATGAGGAAAAATAATATACTCTGTGATACTGGTCACGTAGGGGAGGATTCATTCTGGTTCTAATTTAGTTCAGTTGTGACAATTTTGAGAATGCGTCGGTAATTCTACCGAAAAAATTAAATTTTGTGAATGCAACAAACTCTTCGATTAAAAAGGTAAGAATTCAGGTAACTGCAATTGCAGAAATAAGTGTTAAAACATTAAGGACAGTTCCATAGTGAGGCAGATTTTGCTCAATATATCATTGCAGGAATTTCTAGGTACATAATCATTTGTTTTCCTCATTTTTCTTTCTATAAATTGTGATTCATTACTAATAGATAATTTTGAGTTTGGAATTTGAAAACTTTTTACATAATTTCAAAACGCTTTGAACAATGATATTGGTTACAATAGGGGACGAAACCGCCCAGAAATTAGTAAGTACTTTTCTACAGAGTTACATGAAAGGTTTACAACATTGTTGCAATTTTCACAGCAACGTGGATCAAAATTGAAATTTCTCAGGATGTACAAATGCTTCCCAAACGGTGGAATTTAACTTCTTCCTTGCACTAACTCATTCAGTAAAGTCTCTATGAAAACTAAGATTGTTCTTCAGAACAGAAAGTTTGCAGAGTTTGAATGAAACGCTTGATCAAATTAGTATTAACTTACTCCAGAACAGACTTTTCGTTTCTACATATTTAAAAAAAAAATCTTCACACACACACACTTTGAACACAACTATTCATACTTACTTTCATTCTCTTTAACAGGTACAAATCATTGAACATACTAACTACATAAAAATCAATACACATTTCATATTTTTAAAATATCACAGCCTCATCATAAAAAGTAGTAACATTACAATGCAAATAACATATTTTAATGTCTGTTAACACTACTTGGAAGGGCTTAACACATACTTTTTTTTTACGCCTCTACATCATCATCATCATCATCCTTATCTTCATCAACAAGAATACGTTTCGGGTAGTTATTTCCAGGAATCTTTTGAATTGCACTAGCACCAGCGAAATAATCCTCAATTTCTTGAAGTGTTTTGCCTTTCGTTTCTGGAAGACAAAATATTACGAAAATTGTTCCCACCAGGGACATAACACCAAAGAAAAAGAACACACCGTAATTGCCAAGCCAACGTAACATATCTGGATACACTTTCACTGTAATAAAACTGAATATATTAGCAAGGCACGTCGCAGCACCACTTGCGATTCCACGTATCTTTGAGGGGAACATTTCACCCACCATAGCCCACGGAAGAGTAAGAAATCCTATGGTGCTTGTGAAAATGTATAGGACGATAGCTGTAACAGGAATCCAAGAATAATTAGGATTGTCTATTTTTTTGTCTGGACCTTCTAGATATGTATAAAGAGCAAGAGTTCCCATACATACAGTCATACCAACACCGGAAATTATTGCTGGTGGTCTTCTTCCAAACTTTCTCATTGCAACACTAAGAAAAATAGTCACCAGCAGCCTGGATAACCCAATAAGAATTGTTGCCAAGTATTCATTGATATCGTCACTAGCCTCACGAACTACATTCACAGCATAAAATATCACAACGTAAATACCTGAGAACTGCTGAAAGAAGAAAAAAACATTCATGATGATGAACGGCTTGTAACCCTCTGGACGAGTGAACATACTTAATGCTTCTCTAAGGGTTGTTGATTCTCTATTGTTTTTCGGTCCATTAGACACTACATCCTCGAATTCAATTTTTGCGTAGGGACTTTTAGCTCGAAGCCAAAGTAATGCCTTTTCAGCATCTTCTACTCGTCCTTTGGACATTAACCACGCTGGGCTTTCTGGAAATAGGGACATCACAATGTAAGCAGTTAATGGAAACACTGTGCTGATTCCAGCAACCGTTCTCCAGTCGAGAAACGAACCCAGTACGTAAACGATTAAAATACCCAATGCCATGGATATAGAGTTCCAACACACTAACATTCCTCTTAGATGTGGCTGGACTACTTCACCCACATAAACTGGTCCTGGGATGCTTGATAGTCCAAGAGCTAATCCTGTGAGGACTCTTCCTGCATAAATCATAGGCACATTATGAGCTGTTGCAATGAGTAACCACCCAAAGATACAAGGAACGTTGACAGAAAGAAGAGCTAGTTTTCGTCCAAATCGATCCATTATGGGACCAATGATGAGGCATCCAATAGGCGTTGCTATCGCTGCTATACTTGCTGAAAAGAAAGAAATTATCAGAAAAATGAAACGAATGAGTTAAAACACCAACGTAATAAATGTTTCACAGCTCCTGAGATTTCTTTATCAAGCAAAATTAAACATTTCGGTCAACCTATTCCAAATTATTATGCTCTGTTTATACCTGTGTGTCTTAAGCTTTTGACACCCGACGAAGTCAAGTAGACTATATGAAATATTGTGGATTATTAATTCTGTTGATCAGTCTTAGGAAAGCTCTTCTATTTTATTGTGTTCTACGAAATATTTAGTCGGAAAATTTTGTATTAACCCTACGTGCACCAAGGGACTGCGCGTAACACCGTACACCAAGGGAGGGTAAAGAAATTTCCACCACATTTCCTGTCCGAGAAAATGTAACATTCTACTGTATTTTGTACTAAACATAAACTAGGAGAACTGAAGACTACGAACAGAGCAAGTATGAGGTATATCACCATTTTCATTTGTTATTCTCACAATATATTTTAACAGTAAGGAAATGCTACTAGAATTACAAGAATAATGATATGGTACTACAGGTATAAATTCTTTTCACTGTTGAAAGTTACAGAGTAAGCATTATTGTCTTATATTACCTGCCAGAAGTCATTGTTGGTTGCTCCGAATCAATAATCTTGCATTTGCAAGAGAAACATACGTTGATTTATTTTTTTTACTATGTTTTCCACAAACAAAGGCATCACATTTTGCACATTATTGTTGTTTTTGCAAGCTTCTTCAATTGTATATTTTTCGATCTGGCTTCTTTGCAACAAAGAACACATTTTCCTCTTCTTGTTTTCGGTTGTTTCACTTCGGTAATACTTTTCGTGATCTTGTGTCCCAAAACGTTTTCTATTGCTGTGACAAGGTGATTCTGAAGATGAGTTGGGTCCTTAGCTTGTTACTGTACATTTTCTTTGATAAATTCCAAACCGAGTTGTTGAAGGAACACATACCTTTTGTTAGATTTTCGTTTATGCCACTCAGGATAATTCAACACATATATGGTATATGAATTAATACATATATCCAACAAGATAAAAAACACAGATAATGGCCATCTTCGAATGTTCCTCTTGGTGGTATACTTTCTGGCCATTTGGTCAACTGAGTCGGCTCCGCCTTTGGTAGAGTAAAACATATAATATCGGACTTATTTTTATCAGTTTCATCACACTGCTGTGTCGAGAGCATGTCTAGTACTTCCTTTGGTTTATCCCCAACAATGTACGACACAAGAGTGACTGGTGGATTACCAGAAACAGGATCCGTAAATGCAAATACATTAGAGTGTAAATTCTCTGCCTTTAGTGGACTTCAGTTCTTCTGGAATAAGCTTCCTGTTGCATTGCATCGTTCCAACTAGAGTAGCGACGCCTAGCGTCAGAATCTTCAACTTTAACCGGAAATAACATCGTGTACATTATAGTGACACTTTACACCAAGGGAGAGAACTTTATGTCCACCACGAAAACTTTTTTTAAAAAAATTGTTATTTTTTAGAAATTAAAAATATTGAAAGACCGAAAATAAAATTTAAATTATTTCTGACACAAAACCTGAGTTATGACATGATACTAAAGAAACATCCATAAAAATCGTTATTTAATAAAATTGTGGACATTTTGTAACCCACCTTGGTGCACAAAGGGTTAATACTGTATTGGTCCACCTTCACGCAATACAGCTTGAATTCTGGATGGAATAAACCGATACAAGTCCCGAATGATGATGAGTGGAATTTGAAGTCATCCTTTATGCAGCACAGTCTCCAGCTCAGGTAGAGATCAAGGAAGTGGAAATAGACGCTGAAGCCTGGTTTCCAAAACAGCCGATATGCCAAGGAGAGCTGTCGAATATCATGATATAGCGCCCTAGACCATAATAGAGCCGCCGCCATGTTTGACAGTCAGGCGGAGACAGACCACATCGTATGCTTCAGAGGGTGTTCGCCAGACAAACACGCGTCCAGTGGTGAAGAAGACGGTAACGGGTGACTCGTCCGACCACACGACACGTTACCAGTCCTCTAACGTCTAGTTTTTGAGGCCATTGCACCATGCACATCGCCTGAGCGTTCTTGTCTGTTATTAGGGGCTTGGGAATAGCAACACGCGCACGGAAACCCATTTTATGCAGTTCCCGCCTCTCTGTTCTGGATGACACTGGGGTGTTTAGGTGCAGATTAAGTTCTGTAGTTACTTTCTCTACCGTTGTTTTCTTCTGCGACGTCAAAATCCGCTTCAAGGTCCCTATCCTGCGTCTTCGTCTTTCGACCACTATTGTGCTTCGCCGACCCTATTTTAGCGTACACTGTATGCGGTCATGACTTTCGAGGCCGTGCCTTGTGTTACACCGCATAATGTCGCTGTTCTGCTCAGATGATCCAGTTAGACTGGCAGTTACAATTAGACTTCTTTCAAACTCCATCAAGTCAGACATAATAGTCACTCACCACACCTGGACAACGTCCACAACCACTCTGCCTCACTCTACTATTAGTACACAGCCCATCCTACCTGCAACAAACAAGAGATGGTTGATTCACGCAGTGCTCAGTGTTACCAAGCACAGTTACAATATGCCCCAGTTTTCACAAATGTTTCCATTATTTTGTACAGTAGTTGTACATATTTCAGCAATGTTATTGTAATTAAAGGACTGATACATAGAAGCAGATTCCTCACAACAGGATTGCATTTTGATAGAAATTTCTTTTTGTAATGAATCCTCTTGAGGTAACGCTGCCTCAATTATACTAAACTTCGCTCAAGTCCTACGATGTCCCCTATCATTGTGACTATCATTGTGTTCTTATCATTTTGACAGAAGAAGTATATTTCATTTTCTTGCAAGATGGAACATCGAGAAACTATATATTATTTTCATGCATTATATAAAACAGCGCTGGATTAGCGGCTACCCTTACCTTTCAATGTTTATTCCATTTAAAATATATATAGGGAAAATACTAGTACAGTACAATAATCCTCCAAATCCGCAGAGGATATATGTCATGCCACAGATAAGAAATCCTGGCTCTGCGGATGAGTGAAATATGCAGACGTAACTTTTGTTAATGTAAGTACTACCTTATGATACTTAAATATGTTCTCAATAAGTACAATAGTACTTACAATACAAATTATGTGCTTTGCTCCATAAAATATTGTTACAACATGAATTTTATTTCAAATTACCTTAAAAATTACATACTATTTAGTGTATGTAGTGATAGTCTAAATGTTTATCGTGGATGCTTTAGAAGTCTAACAGTGATAAACTAGGTGACTCGGACTGGGCGTGTCATTTTATCTGACAACATTTACCCTGTTCGCAATGTTGCAAATAGCATTCTGACAAACTATCATTGTGTCCCGATTTGCCTTTAGCCACAGAGAAAAAACATTCACAACTGTTGTTGTGCACTGCAAGCCAGTACTCCTGGCCGTTCATCTATCTATTCCAACAACCATAAAACTGCAGAAGGGATGATAAAAGATGTCCGAACATGTTACAACGCATTGTATGGTCACATTGATGATATGTCATTGCATTGTTGACCATTACACTGTATTGTTTGCATGGAAATAGTTAGCTTAGATAAAGCATAGCAAAATTTGGATATGGAGAAAAGATAGACGAGAAAATTAAGATGAAATCAAATTTGTTACCTGAGGCGTTTAAGGTAAACCATAAAATTTCCGTTTGAGCGTGTTTTCAGAAGGAAACAATTGTAATTCACTGAAGAACTTTCTGCTGAAGCATAACAATCAGAAATGAAAAGCCTGAGGTGATTGTCCAACTGAAGCTTACCTTCGCAAGTTAGAGGGGATACCTTTCAATACGGGTTCTGTGCTGAATGACAAGCGTAGTAGAAAACCACATACATATTCCAAATGACGACATAATTGCCAACTTAGACAAATCAATCGTTTGTTCACCAAAGAAATAAACAAGGAAACAATATGGAGAATAACAGATTCCAAGGTCTTCTATGCTACAATTAACGGAAAAGGTAGAACAGAACGCATTTGGACCTAGTTTTGTAAATAAATTGAGTGACCATGTAATTGATGTAAGACGTTAGCCATGTGAAACATTACTTGTACCTCTTCAGCTTTTACTCGTGTGGCTATAATGACTGATGAATGTACAGCTTATGTCACCTCCCGTTTATTTTTGAGCCCAAAACAATGTTTTCTACGTTGAAGAGCTTTAAAAACATCAACCATCTGAGATAGAGTTAGACGGTTGTATCGGACCATAATTTTTCGCCGTGACAGGAGAATCGTACCTTAACTTGTTGTCTTATTGGCTAATTTCAGAAAACAGAGTTGCAATTCTCAATATTGTCGTTTTTCAACAAGATGAGGTTTCAAGGCATTACACGACTGTTGTTCCTGAGTGCATAAATAATCAATTTCCTTTGAGGATTGAACAACGTGGTTCTCTTAACTGGTCTCCTCAAATACTCGACCTGACATTGTGTGACAACTGACTGGTTAGATCCTAAGACTGGTTACATCCTGTATACCAAATGGATATAAATTGCAATTCTCCGTGGTTAGATCCTAAGAAGTAAGTTAATAGAATTTTAAATAAAGACTCGAATTCTGCCTTTCTTCCTCTTCTGTATTAATATACACTTATTAAAAAAATAATACCTATCCATGATCCTTCCTCTTCAGTGACAGGAATGGTGCTGTTAGCTGATTGAAGCTGAGGCAATGCAACTGCAGAAAAGCCCAAGTTCATTCCCGGCGATAGACTCGCAAGGTTTGCTGCTGCAGTAGCTAATACCTGTTAAGTATCAAACAAGTGTTATATAGTTGGGTAGGTCTTATAATGATCTAAATATACAACCATTTACACGCACATGATATAGGCAAAGAATGTCTGAAGGAAAAAGGTCAAAATGTGGTCGTAATTTATAAAAAAACAATTACTAAAATATTGTAGGATTTAAAAGTGATCTACCTTCACGTGCTCCCCACATAGTTCGTTGAGAGGTGAGATAACTAAGAGGAGTGGAACGTATTAATGAGTGTTTCCTCTTGTAGCCGCCTGGTAGTGGCCACCACACAGTGAACCAGGAACATGGAGCAGGTCAAATACTTTTAAATAATGGAATAAAAAAAATTCCAGCTAGCGCCACAATGGCAGTTTGGAAAGTTTATTTGGTTCTATAGTTTCATTTTAGAGGTATGAAAGATACAGTAATTGTTAATAGTCCCTCCTTATTAAAGTACTAAATACCATTACGTTATATACTATAGCTGACGTTAGGTTAGATGACAGTTTAGCGTGGTTTAGTCCGTCCTTAGGTACTTGCTATATTTCCTAGATGAAAGAACTGAACTTATTCAATTAACTATTCTTCAAAATTTCCTTAATCTCATATATCACAATCGTGAGGTTCTCAGCCTTAGATGCAAATGTATTCAATATATATGAAAATATCAACATAAGCAAAACACATCCTCATCATCAACTAACTTATTTCACTTAACTTCTCAATAAACATACATATATTACACGATAACACATAATACGCACAGAAGCAAACTTCATACGTTAAAAACATAATGTAAACTGAACAGTCTAAATACAAAAGCTTAGCATTATTAATATTCAATTTAAACCAAAACAATCCAACAATGCAATATTTAAATTTTCTGTATGAAATAAAAATTAATTAATTCGAAAGCAAACAATCATCTGCTGAATCCAGCAGTACTGTAGTTAAATTAGTTTTGTAGTACTTCATATGATGTTGCTCATAAGCTAGCAGACGGCAACTATTTCCAAAATACACAGTGAACAAAATCGGTCGAAGTAGACATTTGTTCACTGGAACTATAAGGATATTATTCATCGACAGAAATCTAACAGAAAATCTAAAATTTTAGAAAGAGATCTTGTCTCTTGGAAAGCATTATGAAAACTGCACGACTTCGTAGAATTTTACGATAGTTTCCCACTTAATGAGTGAAACTGTAGGCAAGGAAACTGCAACTTCTAACATCTTTCAGATATTTCTGTTGTGAAGGAATAAAAATTCCAAGAGATTGAAGAAACTAGATAGTTCAGAACGTGTTATTCGCAACATGAAAATTGAGACTTCAAACTGGAGATCATCCATCGCAGGGAAATGTCAAATCAATTTTCAGTACTGCACTCTACGAGCCGTCCTTCTGACGTCACTATTTCCCTTTAGAGGAAGAAGCTAAACTTTCACCTTTGAGTAAAGTGATTGCGTTTGACACTTGCATAAATTATTTTTTGATCTATGCAGTAACAGGAATGTAGGAAATAATAGTTCTTCTCTCATCACAGAGAAAGCCAAAAAAATCTTCCATATACATTAGTTTAACTAAAGCAGAAAAGGTAATTAAGAATAAATATAGGCACCTTAGTTTGTCAGGGTTGCCAAACGATTTAAAAAATCTTGATTTTATGATCGGTACCATTGGATGTATCCGCATTGATTTACACAAAATTTGACATGTACATTAGGTACTGGGACAGTTCATGTGGGCACTTCCGGCGCCGCAGTTGTCAGTGTTGCCAACCAATTACAGAAAATAAAACTTTTAATTGCTTCCATATCGTTGAACGTACTAGGACCAAACTTTGTATTTACGTACTGGGACGCGTCATAGAGATACTTCAGGCCCCACAGTTGACAGTGTTTCCAATCAATTTTATAAATTAAATATTTATTACTTCCATTCAGTTCTACGTATTTGCGCCAAGCTTTGAGTATACATATTTGACACAATCGAAACAAACTGAGGTTGTTTCCTATACCAAAGCACCCAGTTATCAACGTTACCATCCTATTTTAAAATTCAATTTTTCAAATGGCCCCCATGCTGTTACGTGCCGATAGCTAGAGACGCGGAACGTGGCTAAGTTATGATATGCTTTGAAATAATACTTCTCAGAGCCCTATTGCAACAGACTCATTAGAAGAAAATTGTATATCGAGTTGCCTGTTTGCAAGAGCATTCATTATATGTTTATGAAGATAAATGATAAATAAAAAATACCTTCATAAATGATAAATGCATTTATGAAGAACCGCTAAAGATTTTTGCGGACGGTAATTATGATCAGAAAATAGATATCTTCCTTGAATAATACCGTAATTAGATATTAACGTACTGTACTGTATATACTAAATGAGAGCATATTTCGGTAAGAATTTATCGTTTTTTCAGTCTACAGTAAAGATGTCTTCGAAGTTGTATTATTTCTAGCAACTTAAATTATTTCTATAATTCAAAATATTTCTTGAGTTCCCTCTAGGTTTACTAGTATTTTATTAGTACAAACTATACGAAATAACTTCAGTCCATATGTCCTTAGTTAATTCCTTATGTGTGTCAGCATGAAGATATAGGAAGTATAGCAATGTGACAGTGAATGCATATTGCCTCATACGGCTTCAGGAATCGAGCCGCCGTAGCTCAGTGGTAGAGCATTGGCGTACCATTCAAGAGGTTGTAGGTTCGATCCCAGCGGCCGACCATCCTGACTGAGGATTTTCCAGAATTTTTCCTGAATCCCACCAGGCAAATGCGGGGATGGCACCTTCAATATAGGCCTTGGTCGACACCTTCCCGAATCCTTTTCCCTCCCCTATCCCGGCCTGAGCTTTAGATGCCTAAAGGTTATAAATACAAAAATCAAATTCAATTCGTAAGACTACAGGAAAACAAAGCAATAGTAAATTGGGATGAATATGTGAAAGCTTAACTGCAATTCTGCTGATTCCATTGATTATTATCTCCAGCGGAAAGCATCAAATATTTGCTGTGTGAAAAAAAAAAACTTCACAAAAACATTTTCTTTTACAACACTAGGTGTACCCCTGCAATGCACACATGAACGGTGCATGGGGGATGTGGAGGTATCGATCCACATATTCTCCACCAACGGCACGAAGTGAGATGGTGTGGTGAATCCCACGCTCTGCTGCCTTTACCTCCCAAAATGCCTTTACCTACCAAAGACACTGTGATACTCAATTTGATAGGAGGCTGTGTGTATCTCAGAACGACAGGTATGGGAACACTGAAGGAAAATTTCTCCAGTGTCCTGGCAGGGATTTGAATTATAGTTCTTGAAATGCTCTCTTATTCGGGCAACTAGACATGCCCCATTTTACACGTCTACATTTGGCTTTTACGGTTTCATTATTTTCGAAAGGACTAACTTTAATAAAGCGCGTCCGGATTAAAACTTTTTCTTTTCTTTCTGTGCAAGTCATTGATCTATCTATATGTATCTATAAACGAACAGCTAAGAAGCAGAGTACCTAATAAATCCTACCACCCGACATAAAACTCCAAGCACCAAATAAGAAATGATTATCAAACCTGCACAGTTACTCACCATTGTCCGTTTCCTCATAAACATAAAAAAAAAAGGATATAGCAATGTAATCATAGAAGAAAATACATATCTATGAAGTTTTATATTTCTTTGGAGTTCCTCACAATAAATAAAAAGGAAGGATTGAAATATGAAAATCTTGTTTCATGTTATTGATATCGAATTCATACATTCTGCTTCTAGCATTCAACGGATAAAAAACAAATCAAAACAATGCATTTTATGTCTCCACCTGTAGGCTTGCGGCGCCATAATACTGATTATTTTGGAAACTAGCTTTCACACGGGAAAAATTGCATACGTTCTACTGGTAAAAACACACTCTTTCGTACTCTTGAAAATAAGCTAATTCTTTCTAACTAACTAACTAACTCTATGGCTTATGGAACTCGCAAGTTCATTGCCGCAGTAACAAACGTTCGCCATTGGGTTCTATCCTGGGCAATATCAAGCCAGTTTTCATCACGAACACCTACTTCTCGAAGATCTCTTCTAATATTGTCCTCCCAACGACGTCTCGGTCTTAAGATAATTCTTTCAAATAAGAATAATAAAATTAACATGTTTTAAACACAGCTTAAAAAACATCGTTTAAGAAAAATGATCAAAATGTTCCTCTGTTTAAAACACGTTTTAAACATTCCAACCCTGTAGAAACACAAAATTATAGTTGGTAACTCTGGTTATAAACATCATAAATCCATTTCCAATAGAAGTAAGATGAATACCTAAAACAAAAAATTATTTTTGAACATCAACATTCACAAGCACTAGAATAAACTCATTGAAGTAATCTTTAGAAACAAATCTTTTCTTGAGAAACGGAAACAGATATCGGACACTTTAGAGCCGGTCTATTACATACGAACTAAACGGGTCTTCTTTCTTGTTCACTTTAGCATGTTGCGAATCCAAGGTTGCATTGAATAAACTCATATAACGTTCAGGGGGATTTTTCATCAGTTTGTGTATACATCTTTCTGGAATTTACCGTATATTTCATATATGCTATTAAAAATTGATATGGGTCTGTCTCGTACTGAAAATTTTACACTTTGAAACTTTGTGATTATTTAAGTAACACATTTCGTTGGTGTATACTTTGTTTTTTTATACCTGTAAGCAGTATCGGACCAGAGAGGGGGCGCTCCCTTCTGAAGATAAAATATTTTATATTTTTGTAGAATTATTTCAACAATTTACCTCCTAGAAAACTTCCATTTGTTTGATTTTAATAACAATTTTTTTTCGTCCGAATGATCTTAGCTTCAATTTTTCGATTCTGAATTTAATTTTTATGGCCTTTAGGCAACTTTGGCTCAGGCCGCATTGTGATCTTAATGTTTCGTATTTTATGATAAAACTTAGCGTTATGAAGGGAAATTTATACTTAAAAAAATTCATTTACCTAAAAAGTATTAAAAATTTCCCTGATTTATTTCTGAGATCAGTCCCCTCATCACAAAAGTCCTGGATCCGACCCTGTCTGTAGAGAATATGATCCCCTAATTTTCATTGAAAACGAAATTGAGAAGGTACAAAACAAAACTCATGGCTTCGAAAGTACAGGAGTATACAGGAACATTATGATGTTCGTGAAAGTGACTGTTATGAAATATAGGTGAAATTATATGCAGGAAGTGGAAAAATAAAATTTCAACGTACGTGCACGTTTGAATTTCGTGTATAATGCTATAATAAGACCTGCTATTATGAATTAGATCATAATCTGAAAATCTCTAAACAAAAGTAACACCTTTGAAAGAATAAAGTTTGGGGGGAAATATTAAAAGCTGGGGAACAGTATAAAATTTGAAAAGGTTTCAAACCCAGAAATGTATAATCAGTACGGACCCCTAAGCATCTTGGCAACAGCAACTTCACTCAAAGCATTTCAATTTAGGCGAGTTCTTGCACCGGTGCGTTTATAGAAGTTCTTCCGGCATTTTGTTCTAAAAGATTGGGTATTGGGTCTAATGGTTGTAGCATATGTACTGTACTCTTATGGACATCGGCAATAAGAAAATGGCGTAAATTACGAAATATTTAACACAATTTTCCCCTTTCCATTCTCTAGCAACGTCGTTCTTGAAGAAATTTCACGCCTAAGCTTAATTTTGCTTTCTTCTGTTACTCTCTGAGTCTCTTTTGTTACGCTGTGTCGTTACTCTTAACGTGTGATGAGAACTTCAGAGAGAGAAAAAAATTAACACTTACTGTAATTGAAGAGACCATTACCACACTCACCTCGTGTAATTGAACGACACGAGAATCAAACCAACTTCGATAGCATGCTTGGTGTCTTGAACTGACGACCCCTATCTTGTTTAGTGTATTTAAGCGTTACAACGATATGGTAGTGTTGTCATTCAGGCATAACATATGAATGAAATAAAAATAGACATTCTATGCACACTTTACAGCATACTTACTTGAAACATGGTTGCTTTGAACGTTGATGGTTTGTCCCGGTCACGAGTAACATTTCTTCTGTTGCAATCTTCCATAGCAGCAAAGTCTCCTCGTGGATGGCTCTATAATCTCAAACAGCGTCTTTCTAGTGTTTGCTTTGAGATGTCTTGCCCACCTAGCAAACAAAAACAAGCTATCAACATAAAATACGTTGAACAAACAATCATTGTGTGTTAGCACATCGCTTGGCATGTGGTACAACTCGAGTAAGATCCATGTTTCAGGTTACCAGTTGAGTCATAACGTTAAGTCAAATCATGTTATGAAGCTATAATATCTAACACTTACGTCGAAAAGATTAGATAAAATATCTAATTTTTATAAAAGATTAAGATGTAAAAATTAACTATCATTCTTGTACTTGAGAGAACGACCAGTTCTGAACAAACCTTTCACAAAAAGTAGGATAAGGTGAAGGGAACCTCAGATTCCATTTCCTCGCTGTAGCTACCTTGTAAATTCTATTCAATTTGCTTTCAAAACATAAAATCGTTCTGCAGTCTGTAGTGGCACCCAACATTACCAATGTACCTTGTAATTTTGCTTCTATAAGAGGGTGCAATCTTGAGCTGCACACAGTACAATACAAGTTTATAACAAACGGTGTTCGGAAAGTAACTCTACACCTACATTGAAACTAAGAGAGAAGGAAACTAGAGCCCTGTATTCGTGCCCGATATCGGCCCGACTGATTCAACATAATACACTTTCCGGCTCAATCCGAACCAAACGGAAATTCGTGCCACGCTGACCTGATGGGGAACCCAATCATCCACGTTTCCTGGCGTCCCGGTTCGACTTTTGGTTGGGATCGAGCGATAAAGTGTGGACTTAAAAAGTGGCCGGGCCGATATCGGGCCCGAAAGCAGCTATTACTTTGATTATTGCTTCGTGCTTTTCTATATTATTATTATTGGTTGATCCTCTTTTCGTTTCGTTCTAATCAACTTCCTCTCTCTTCTCTCCAACCAGGGTTAATAGCAGTCCTCCTTGGTTTGGAGGATGTACCTTCCTTTTTCAATCATCATGTCCTTCTTCCATTCTTGAATCTCTTGGAATATCCTGCTTTTTTAGTGTCCATGTTATAAATCCTTTTACGATTTATTTCAATATTGATTTGCTTCCACTCACTCAATTTCTCACACTGGATCCCTTTCATAGGATTATTGTTATTCAATTTCTATACTAGTACTTTTATTAAATAGAGATATACTGGGAAGAAAAATTCCTTCAAACGAAAACTATAATAAACATAGTTAATAATAGTCACTAATGAATGGCCTCTGGTTGCATTTTTTCTGTTAACATTTTGTATCAGTGTTGGTTAACAAAGGTTTCTTTTTCACATGGGTAGTAAAATGTAACAGCAATGATGATGAACTACAAGAAAGCTAATAAATATGCTCTTAGTTCGGTTGAAATACTCATATCCATAATTTTATGCCTATCAATTTTCAAACCTTGATATCCATAATTTTAAATCTAAAATGTTTATTACTGAAATATTGAGCAAATGGTTAATCATTGTTACTTTCATTACATTTTTACTTGATGTGAAGTTACTGGACCACACAAGTGTAGAATTTACTTCAAAATTACATTTAAAGAAAATAGAATTGAAAGTAGAAAATGTTTTTTTTTTTCGACAATGCTTTTTTCTTTTTAATTTTATATGGAAAATATCCGTAGTTGTTCTTTTTCTTCAGAGTGTTTACCACTCACGCTTTACGGGCACCAATATTTAAATACAGCGTCAACGCTCCTATATTAATAAAATACTGTTAATAGTAAGTCTATACTTACTTTAAGCACAAAGCAGTAATCAAGGTAATTGTCTTATAGACAAAACCAAAGCGCCCCCTATAATATCAAATATTCATTTAAGAGCTATGAAAACAAACAAACAAAAAAATGCTACGATAGAAATGAATGAATTTTTCAGATAAATCTTTTATTGGATTCTAAAAAAAAAAGAAAGTAAATGACCTACCAGTTTCAGACTCACTATGTTATAAACAGCCGTACAAATCAATGTATAGTTAAACAGAATTCTGAAATAAATTTCTCTCTAACTGCTTTCGTTGTGGACATGGCGTCAAATTCTTATTATAGAGAAAGCTTAGGAAACGAAGACAAACTGCCAAGTTTAAATAAAGTCAAAGTCATAGTTTTCCGCATCCTTTTAAACCATGAGGAATGCAACTGTGTATGGATCGTTTCTCTCTGACTTGTAGTTGCTAAGGTTTGGGGGACTACAGATGGAGAATGATAAGCAAATTAAAAGAACCTGCCAGGTTTAGACTCAAAGTCTCATAGTTTTGGCCCACTCTTTCACGGAAACCAATCTGTGTTCGATATGTAGTGACAGAGAGGCAGGACAATCTATAGGTTTGCTCTATCTATATATTTGCTTTCATACGGGCGCGATAATAAGACCATTTTGTTACAGTTGCGGACTGTAATGAGTATAAGAACACTGTTTGAATTAGAATGTAATAAGGATTTTGAGGTCTTCACGTTCTTGTCGCTGAAAACATGCACAAGATAATAAAGATTAAAAAAAAAATGTTATAATTTCATTTCTTTGAGATTAGGCGAAAAATCAAGGACATACAGTCGAAGATTTTAAGTTCTTGTGTCTAGCAGAAATCGATTACTGAAACAATATATGTAGTTCTGTACTACAATTACCACGAGAGCTTTAAATTATTTTCGAAATTTAATTTAATATCGCATGAAATTAAGCTAAAAACACTTTTTCGATTGTTTTAAACAAGGTAGGATCTAAAAAAAACTGTAATGATAATAATGATAAAATGAATTTTATGGGCGGTAACAGCACTATGGCTTACGCCCGTCCCGTAAAAAAAAAAACTGTATCGTGACCGATGTCTTCTTTCGTAGGTTTGTTGTAAATTAAGAAAAAAGAAGTTCATAGTACACAAAGTGTTCTAACTTTGATTGAAATTACTCTAAAAAAAATCCCTTTCGGTAGGCCTACAGGCTGAGGTAGATTTCGAAGTTTCGCTGTTAGCCGGGGCTCGCCCCCCAACTTCAGTGCTTTTGAGAGGATGCGCCTCCTTTATCTTAACCAAAATCTCCCTGCAGCACTACACCATCACGGAGTACATCTTCACCCTCCCACGGTTGGCTGCGCCCCCAAAGGGAAGATTTGCCTCATTTATTGTAACCTGCTCTTGGTCATACACCTTCATTGAAAATTTCGTTTTTCTACCTTCAATGATTTGCAAATTGGGTTTTTGGGGCGGCCATTTTGGATCCAAGTTGACGACTTTTTGAAAGTTTTCTTATTTTGTCGTGACCTACTTGTGATAGTACAACTTCAAGTAAAATTTCATTTATCCAGCTCAATCGGTGTGCAAAATGGGATTTTGGGCTGTCATTTTGGATCCAAGATGGCGACTTTTCCCAAATGTTGTCATATTTCCCTAAGCTACTCGTCATAATGCACCTTTATGCTAAATTTCGTATCTCTAGCTCAAACGGTGTGGAAAATGGATTTTTAGGTCCGCCATTTTGGATCCAAGATGGCGTCTTTGAACTCATTAGGTAACATTTTCATAATCAAAGAGTGATGTTGTACCTTTATGCCAAATTTGATTTCAATAGCCCCAGCGGTTTAGGCTGTGTATTCTATACAACAATGGGTTCGGTGGCCATTTTGGATCCAAGATGGCGACCGATTTTGCTCATTAACGAACTTAACCGAGCTATTAAGCCTAGAAACAACATATAAAAATTTGGTTCAAATATCTTCAAAATTATGGCCGCTAGCGTGTTAATATATATATATATATATACACTTTCATATCGTACCGATCTCAATAGGTATATTTTCTTCGAAATCTACCTAAAAACACCTCCCAAAGTAACAATAAGCAAGCAGACAATTCAGTAAAAGAAGACAAGTACATTGTTACAGCAACCAAATATATCGAATCATAAAGTTGAAAAACAACGAAAATGAGAACCAAGGATGAATGAAACAAAAAGGTTTTCTTCAATAAACAATATAGTTGGTGTTATTTCCACGTACATAGTGAACCTGAACTTGTGAACACGCACATTTATTAAACGAAAAAGACAAAACAATAACAACAAACTAATAATGAACACGAAGGAAAATCAATTGAAATAAATAAATAATAAATATGTTTTTAAATGCATGTGATATCAGCTGTCAACAATAAGTGTTTGTGTACTTATTTTAATATAAAAAGGCAGCACAGATTCTATCTAGCAATCATAGTTAAGTTGTTTCCTTCCGAAAATAGAAGTAGTAAAATTTTACAACTGCAAAATCTTTGACGAGGAAAATGGCCCGAGAACTCTTCTCCACACTTGTATTAGGAATGCTGCTGAGTTTCCAGGTAAGGAAGCATTTTATGTAGCAGACCTGAAATTAATTTTAATATTCATTCACATAAAAAAAAAAAAAAAACTTTCTTTCAAATGAACCCATTGTGGTGACTCAACGATAGCGTATTTACCACATCTTCGGTAGTCATTGAGACGGGCTATCCTGACTGACGTTTTCTCTTGCCTTTCGTCAATCGCATGAACGGAATACTCAGATGTTCCGTTGGAGATCGTACTTTTCAATTCCCGTTTAGATATTTCTTTTATTCTGGTAGTTTTCGTCTGAAACTTGGGGAAACAAGCTATATCATCAATCAAGATGATCAGTAACAACGGGCTTCGAACTCTGGGCGTCCCAAGGAGAACATGATTCTGCTGACAAGCAAGCCTTCCGATGAGGTAGAAAAAAAATGGAAATGTAACACTATTGGAATCAGCATAACAAAATATGAAGTAGTACCTGCAGCTAATGATTGGTTAACTTATCTGGCTAATGACTGGTTAAGGAAAACGATGATTTGGTCATCATATTTCAAGACTTTTGTGTGATTTTATAGAGAACATATGTAACACAGCAATGATAGCTACTGAAAAAAAAAAATTGTCAGTACACCACCCGCACTTTAGAAACGCTAATTTGTCACATTTGCTAAACATTCCTTTGTACTTGACCAGTACTTTTGATGTGTTTTGGAAGCGTTGTCCACCCCTCTAGCCAGCACCTAACCACAAAGATGTGAATGTTCGAATCTTGGAGAAAGAAACTGCTGGAATACAAACAACTAAAGTTTTTTACTATGTTGCTACGTTGCTGGAATGTGTCAGATGAAGCATCAATCTACATTCGAATCATGTGCTTGTACATTAGGAAAAGAGTACCTGTCCAGAGGCTGCAGTTTATAAGTCGTATTTGTCGGTATGATTTTCATCATTAGTTTTTCAAAATTGTAGTCCCCTTCTTATAAAACTTGTTAAATTTGATTTCCGTCACAATGGACACCATAAGAGTCCAGTAGGAATAGGTTGCGTGTTGCAGAGTTAGGAAGCAACACATCTCTTAAGAATTCCATCCACATAATTTTTTATCATTTTTTTTTTCGACGAATGCCATTTTATTATAACCTTGAGCATGCTTGTCGCAACTCTAGCATTTATACCGTTCGGTTCTTGTAGAATCAACAGTAGCTTTGCCATAAGTTTTTCTGCCTTATAAGCCCCCGGCATGATAGTGTAGGAATGTCCTTTTTCATTGCAGGACGCCATACACACCGAGCTGCCGTAGCTCACTGGTTGCCGATGCCGATCCAGGTGGTTGTGCTCGCTAGTACGGTAGTCTGGCGACCCAAGGATCGTGGGTTCGAATCCCACTTCGGAGATGGATGTGATTTTAACTGTGCTGTCAGTAGTTAGCGAAGCAAGAACAAGTACACACAAGTATAATACAAGTAAAAACAAGTTGAACGAGTAATAACAAGAACCCGCAGGGTAAACACATTTTTAAAAAATGGTAGAGCGTTGGCGTATCATTCGGGAGGTCCTGGATTCGATCTCAGCGGCCATCTTGATTGAGGTTTTTACAGAATTTTTTTCTGTCATACGAGACAAATGCCGGGATGTAACCTTTAACATAGGCCCTGGCTGACACCTTCCCGAATCCTTTCCCCTCCCCTACCCCGACCTGACCCTTAGATGCCTAAAGACCATAAATACAATTCAAAAAATGGTACCATACACTTCACTGGTTCCTTGATAATAAAAAGGATAAAATTAATTATATGGGCGGTCACAGCACTATGGCTTACGTCCGTCCCGACTGGTTCCTTGAAGTTCTTAAGTTCTGCCCAAAGGCATCTTCTTAATGAATCCACATTCGCGTGCATTAAAAGTATGCTTATCATTGTATGTGTCCATAATTGAATTGTCCTCACTTCTGAAGATTTGTATTGATTGTTTAGGAGCTGACTTCTTCTGTACCTGACGATGATTATTTTGCAGCTGACAATCCTATAATGGTTCTTAAAGCGATGTAGCCAGGAAGAACTTGCGTTGAAGTATTGTTTTTACCTATGCTTAAATCACGAGCTTTTACCAGTGTAATAATAATAATAATGTGTTTCACAATTTCAGTAGAGGACCGCTGCAAAAGGAATTTCTGAAATGTTTCTCGGTACACTTATTTTATCTTTTCATCACATCTTTGTGTTGTTCAACAGTTTGTTTCAATTTGCAGATTGACCACGTAAATCTGTTTCCTGCTGCTCCATGATATCTTATTAAACTTTTGCTTTTTCGTTCTTCGGTGAATGTGGAAGAATTCAATCAATAATTTATTAGCTTACATTTTGCTTCAAAATCAATGTCTCTGACTTTTTGGAAGGAAAAGGATCAGACAAAGAAACAGAATGTTGTGAAGTTCTTGATTCCTCTTTTGAAGTAGAAGTTGTTTCTTCTGTCTCACATTCTAGTACCTGAGGAATATCATCATCATCATCATCTCACGACTCATTTTCAGTAAGGTCTGGAGTATGACTTTCGTCAAATGTTTCCTATTAGTAACTCGTTTTATAAGTCCATACGTATCATCAACATTCGCAAGTTCCTTTGGCAAGATTTCACAATTTTACTCTTTTAGTTTTTCCAGCACTTTAACCACTGCAGCTACTGCGTTTTTTTCTTTCTTTCTTTCTCTCTCTCTCTCTCTCTCTCTCTCTCTCTCTCTCTCTCTCTCTCTCTCTCTCTCTCTCTCTCTCTCTCTCTCTCTCTCTCTCTCTCTCTGTGGGTGTGTACACAACAATACATGAACAACTAGAAGGCAAGACTCACAGCGCGTCTAGAGTAGTACTGTCTTCGCTGTCGCTTCCAGAAATTCTCTTCACTATACGTGTTTGCAATCTAAGTCCCCCGTGTCAATCTACACCTTAACCAGTTTATATTTCTGGTATTTATTGCGATCGAGTTGCAAAACTTATGCATTGTAGGTCTATATTGTTAGCAATGTTTTCGAATCGTAATGTAGGAATTCGTTGTTATATTACCTCGCCTGACGGTTTGCTTGTGAGACGCTACACAGGGTAATAGGAATCGGGTTTGAGACCTCGAAGTTCTATGCT
This sequence comes from Lepisma saccharinum, assembly GCA_022664845.1. Classification (NCBI taxonomy): domain Eukaryota; kingdom Metazoa; phylum Arthropoda; class Insecta; order Zygentoma; family Lepismatidae; genus Lepisma; species Lepisma saccharinum. The sequence continues at coordinate 4,923 of JAGDQP010022885.1, read as the reverse complement.
AGTAGTGTGTTAATCAATAAAACAAACAAATTGAACAGAGGAATGTGCCTTGATATTATAGTTTCCAGTGGAAAGAACTAATGTGAAAAGTGTTGTGACTTACTTACTTGTTGGATTACGCTTCAAACTAATTTTATTTTAACCTATTTTCCTACAGCTGCAACAAAGTGAGGCAAACTACAAGTCAACGAGATCCTTAGGAATTCGATCAGCATCATCCATTTCACCAGAGGCACTGGTTTCAACTTTACTTACAAACAATCGAGCTTCGGAAATTCTTGAAGATCCATCAGGCACACGCGAACTTAGTATTGTTGTGAGAAACGGAGCAAACCCTCCAGTCAATATAAATCTCAATCCACGATGGCCAATCGTAAGTAAAACGAATTTTGAAACCATCAGCATGTTTTCTGTAAGGGTCTCAAGATTCTTGCATGGTTTTCCCTAAACGTAGTGCATTTATAGAAATTGTGGGAACAAGAATAATTTACTATATGTGGAGTTTAAAGAAAATTAACTCTTGATCATAGAGACTTGTTAGAATTTGTAAGTGCCAATCAATTAAAATTTAAACCCTAGATATTCTTCACAAGCTTCTTTGTTAACTTGGATATTAAGAAGCTAGTCTATAATTCTACTTTTTTTTCATATAAGCACAATAGATAAGAAATAAGTTAACTTGAATTCTTAATACAAAGTCATTATCTTAAGCTATTGTCGAGTTAGCACATAGTTTTTGGAATGCATGCAGCATCTGAGTAGTTAACGGGGTACTTTCACTGAATTTCAAGATGGCGGCCGTGATGACGTCATGAGCCGGGTAGGTTGGTTGTTTGTGTTGTTGTAAGACATGGTGACGTCAGCGGGGGTGATTGAACAAGGCTATGAGTTGAATGTGGGTGGTAAAAGGTATTACGCAATCGTTTTTGCAAGAAATACTGAATGTTAAGATGGCGGCGATTGAGCAACGTAGACGAGTGAAATGTGGGTGGGAAAAGGTATTACGCAATCGTTTCTGCAAGAAACACTGAATTTTAAGATAGCGTCCACTTCTTACGGTGAGTTGGCGTGTGGAAATTTCCATCACGTGACAGAGGTCATTGACCTGCGTTGTTGCCAGATGTTGAGTGCGATGTTGCCACATTGACGGGGAGGCAAGATAGGACTTGTTAGCTGACGTCATGAGGTCATTGACGGGGAGGCAAGATAGTACATGATCACAGCGTGGGTACAAGCGAGTACTTGATCATTGACGTCAAAAGGTCACTGACAGGATGCAGGATATTACTTGTTACTTGACGTCATGGCGTGGGTGAAAGTTTTTGATTATATATAGAGGGCAGTAGTGTAGTATGTATCATTATAAAGAGACGCGAGCTTCAGTCATGGCAGAGCAGCAGCAAGGTGTAGCACGTTCCGTTGACTCTGGAGTAGAAGATGTGGAGGAGTTGGATCGGACGTTGGAGTTATTGGATAGCAGTTTTGAGGAAGAAGATAAAGACCGAACAATTTATAGTATGTTAAAATCTAAAGTGAAGACTTCACCATCAGTATTGTCTTCCTTTTCATTTGTCAAAGAGGAAGATAAGGACGACGAGGACGATATTCAGGAAGTCTATTGTTCGTTAGTGCCAAAGAGAAAGACTGTGAATGATGAAGATATTAGTGTAGTTTATTCATCATTAGCTCCAAAGAAGATTACAAAGTCAAAGCAACGCGTATTAGAGGGAGTGGAATATCCTATCAAGAAGCGTTTGTGTTTTGAGAATGCTGGTGGAAAGCACTCATCATCTTCAAGAGCAGTAGCAGCAGGTGTAGTGAAACCAACACCGCCAACAGGAAAATCTCGTATAATAGTGAAAAGTAGCAAGTGTGGATGCAAGAACAATTGGGTAGATGAAAAGTGTATTCGAGTAGCCTTGCAACAATGGATTCCTAAAAGTGCATCGATCTGTGAAGGGTGTTTTAATGAGGAAAATAACCAAACTGGGCATGCGTGTTTAGGATATATCAAGCCAAATGAACTAGTAAGTGGAGAAGAAATCGAAAAACATTTTCGTAAATGTGTGTGGAGGGTGATTCTAAGACCTTCAACAGAGAAAGAACTGTACGCTATCTATAAGCAACATCATCCTGAACTGACTAATGTTGATGATGATGAAACAATTATGCGAAATATGAAATATGGACTTTGGAAGGTGGTAAAAGTTCATATGCAAGGTGTTATTGATTTGTTGCACAACAAGGATCGCAAAGCAAAAGATCAAGTGTAAAAAGAACAAGTGAAAAAAATGTCTGACTATTGTGTATTTTGTGGTGGTGGTATTTTTGTTGTGGACTCGTGTGTTTTACAAACCTTTCGTACTTATTTAAAAGACAATCCAATTACTTGTAGTGGCTGCAAGTTAAAGATTTTTCATAATAACTGTATATATGTATGGAACACGGGCAAAGTACTTTCAAAACATTTGTTGAATCAAGTGAATCATCATGAAACGTTTGTGGAGTACTATGAAATTTTCAAACGACAGGGTCATGTAAGTATTTCCATGAATACTTTTTTCAAATCATGTAGAGAATTAGTTCATAATAGTGAATTTATTGCTCAACTTATACCCGATGTGATTCATGAACAATTTTCAGTAGAAAAGTCTCAAAGTGTGTCTTCAGAACAGTACATTATTGATGTGCAAGGATTTAAAATCTCTGCACATGAGTTTATTATGAGAGAATTTTGTATTGTAGCGTGTGATGCTAGTCTTTTATTCCACTGTTTAGTCAAACTTCCATGTGAGATTATGGAAGTAGGAGTAGGTTATCAAAAACAAGTACAATGGTTAACAGAAAACTTTCACGATTTACAATGGGATACATCAAATGGATACAGCGTATCTCATCTCCGTAGAATCATTTTTCTGATGTGTTCAAGTGAAGCTACATTCTTTTGTAAAGGACAAGAAAAAGCACAGTGGATTAAAAAACTATTTCACTTGCAAAGTGTGAATCATGTAAGTGAAAAGGAATGTCCTGCCCTGAAAACATTAAATGTAAACATTGGAATGTCAAAGTGTACTTTTCATGACCCTGTCGAGGTGAATGCATGTGCATTAAGAAACTGTTTGCAACTACAACACTGGATGAAACATGAGAAACCAAAAGCTCTTGTAAATACCTTATCAGCCATGCAAATGTAAGAAGCATGTGCAACTTGTTTTTATAAAACACTATATTTACTCTTATCCAATAAAGAATAATATTCTATGAATTTGTTTTTTCATTTCAAATCAGGATAAATGATAATAGAACAAAGGTTTACATTTTATAATCATATTTATTTTTCTTTAAAATGAAGAAGAGTAGTATACAATTCTATTTACAACGTAGTTTATTTTTTTGTTTTATGATTTGTTTCACATATTTTAGTACAATTTGATCATTTTTTCTCAAACGAACAGTATTGAATTTTGGTATGATATTAACCCCCCTTACAGTAAAGTAAATAAAGACGATACAAAATAATCCACAAAGTGTGGATGCATTATCTTGAATCTGAATTTTGTTGTATTGATACAACTTACAATTTCGTTTTAAGAACGTTATAATTTGCTTAGGAGGTGGTCTTGCAAAGCTATCAAAATAAAAACCCCTTGCATTTTCATTAATATAAATTACAGTCCAATGACTTCCTCCACTTGAGGAAGAACTTAAATTAACAATAAGTGCTGCTGGAAACTGTACACGAACAGGTAATGTATTAATGGCATAAATACCAGTCAGTATACTTGCAGATAAACAATCACGTAAAATCACTTTCATCAGCTGGTCCGTCCACATTGTTTGTTATAGGACTTGGAATATATACACACTTATTTTGATTTAACACTGATAAACCAAGTTCATAAAATTTAATATAATTTGCATAAGTCCATCCTTCTTTCACTGCACAACGGAAATAGGAAAATCGATGTAAATAATGAACACACTGTCTTGAGGGGTATGCCAATTGAGAAAAGTGAGGACACTTTAATTCTTCTTCTAGGTTGATTACACTTTTACCAAGGATAGATTCGAGAAAAAATTGTCTTGTTTTCCCAAAAGTGTACACTACACTACTGTGTTGAGTATATTTGGTAATCACACTTTTAACTTCAGTATAATGAGTATCACCGTCGTTCCAGTGGAGACCGTAGAGATGTTGAGACAGGTAATCGTTATGTAATCGCAAGGCTGCTCTCAACTGGGAGTAGGGGGAAGGAGGTTTAAAGATCCAACTTTGTGAACAATCCAAGTCAGGATTGATAATAACAAGTTCTTTCAAGACTAACCTTTCGTGTTCGTCCTCGTCATTTTCACCACGTGTGAGAGCAGAGAAGTGTACTACAACTCGCATCGTGACTGAATGAGATTGAAATTAAAATGTTCCATCGGTATATACGTTTCTGTTTTTATCAATTTCTATAATCGAATCAAACTGAGCATACACAATACATGATACAGACTGTTCTAGTGCTTGACTAAAGGATATTTTTATATTCACAGGAGAGTCTCTTACAACATCCCAAGTACAATCATCAATACTCTCTGTAGGAGATAGAATAAATGGGAAAATGGTATAACCATGTGCAAAATCATGAGAAGTAATTGTATGTGCAGTATTTTGATGAAAGATCCCAGTACCAGAAAACAGGGTGAAATAACTTTGAATGAATAATGCTCTTACAAAATCAGGGGTTAATGGGGTGGGTGGATAAAATTTAGAGCTTACCTGAACCTGCAATTTGTTGAGATTGAAATGTTCAAAATGGAGAGGGTTCAGGTGATATTTACCATTCATTGCTGTATTTGCTACGAATCCAATGACAAGGTTTTTCGGTACACTACCCAAAAATAAATTATCAATATTAAATGAAGTTACATTTTGTG
>JAGDQP010022884.1:1830-29872 GCA_022664845.1 Lepisma saccharinum | reverse complement strand
TCAAGATTTTTTTCATGGCTTTGATTTGCAAAATATGAAAATTTCATTTCAAACAAGTGATTTTTTTTTAATGGCCTTTGGTGTGAAAATTCATCTTAAAAAAAAAAAAATTAACATTACATTCCTACCGAAAAGAGCTCCATAAATCACTTCTTTATCCTTCCTTTGAGGAGAATCCGCTCTAAAAGAGTGATCCTGTTTTTCGTTATCTTAAGATAAAATATTCTGCTCTTTCGAGATTAGTGTGTATACAAAACATATATTCGTTGTTTAAATTCAAATTTCTGTCTATCCGATGGGTAACGCTTTCTCTTTCAATGCGAGCAGACTCGAGTTTGATTCCCTGCAGAGGTTTACGAATTTTCATTGTTAACGTCTTGAGGGAACGGTGTTTCAATTTTCGATGTGTCGAATGGATATCAACATTTAAAAATCAAAACTTCGATATTAAAACTTGTTGATTTCTCATAAATTGATATTTCGATACTATATTTTCTTCGAAATTTTGGTTCGATATTTCGATATATCAATATTAAAAATACGGAACTTCGATATTTAATGTCTAACATCGCAAATCCTTATCGTTATAATAATTAGAAAGCTATTTAAATAAAAAAAATAGCGGACTACAGTAATGAGAGGCAGGAAAAGCGACAAGAAGTGTGTTTGTATCACCCACTCAACACGCAATTGAACAAAAGCTATTTGAGTTGGGAAAGTTCTGATTTGGACGTTGAATATCCTGAAAGTTAGACAACCTGGACACCACATAAAATTGCAGGACTGCTCACTTGTAAGGATAAACTCAGGACAATCGTTATTTGATCCACAGGATTGGAATAGCTCTGTTTTGAAATATTGATTTTTAAAACAATAAAAAAAAAACTATTCAAAAAATTCGCTTAACAGTGAAAAATAACATTTCTATTACTTTTGCTATTATTGAAACTTTTATTACTATTTTATTCAAATGTTCTAAATATATACACAGTAAATCAGAATTGCGGAAGGCTTTGGATAGAAAATGTGCTCTTTCCATATGAGATTCCGATGTTTTATGCATGAAGTTTGTTCTTCAAACTCGAAAATGTGATTTATCGTCTTTTTATAGTGATTCACAATGCATCATGAGTTGTAGCACAGAGTAAAATACGTATACGTATTTTACTCTGTGGTTGTAGTCAAGTTTATTTTCTGCATTTGTTACCGCGAAGGTTATCGAAAGACGAAGCCCTACTCTAAAGTTAATCCCGTTAAGTTAGAAATGACAACAGAATACCTCATAACTTTTGTCAATAACGAAGATATACCAGAAGACATGCAGGAGTAATATATGTGCAAGAAATCTTTGAACGTTGTTCTTAAGTAGTTGACAGGTCGAAAGAGACCTTTCCGAAGGTGTTTTCTCTCAGTTGACCGGCTAGCCTAGATGATAAAGCGTTGCATCGCTGGTCGTGAGGTAGCAGATTCAATTTCCATCGAGGTTGTCTTTTCTTTCTTACTATTAGTGAATAAATGCTCCCATTTGCTTCCTTTTACATTTTCAACCTTTTATTGCGTCGTTTTCAAGTTGAAAATGTATGTAAATAATCTAAAAAGATTACATTCCTTTCGAAAATCGCTACTATAGATGTTATCTACAGAACTTCAAGGTTGATTTACATGGGGACTGTTTTCCTTCTTATATGAGTCGCTCAAGGCTTGATGTTTCTACATCAGTTTCCTCTTTATGGTTAAATTTGACGGATTCTACTTCACAGCAAGGCATTTCCTTTTATACATCATCATCGTAAATGTTCTGGCAAAAGCGACAGGTCCCTCAAGGCAAACAAAGCTCTCTCCATTCATCCCGATATTGCGCTTTTCTTTTTTATTTCAACATACGATTTATTTATCTTCCTTAATATTGTCAAAGAGTTGGATTCGTATTCTTCCTCTCTTTCCTTCAATTGCATACAATCTCTGTGCAGCCAATATTCTAACCAGTCCCTCTTTCTTTTTGTTTTCTTTATTTTGTTTTCAGGATTGTTCGTCTCTCGCTTACTCTCTTCAAAACTTCTGCATTGCTTATCTTCTGTATCCAACTGATTTTTGCATTCTTCTCCATGTCCACGTTTCAAACGCTTCCAATTATTTTTCTTCATTCCTTCGTAGAGTACACGTTTCTTCTCCATACAACATTATACTCCATACTTTCTTCCTCAACTCTTTGTTAATCGATCTGCAGAAAAGATTCTTCTTAGTGAACGCCTGTTTCGCCATCGTTTTTCCCGTCTTCAACTCTTTTTCACATTTCATATCTTCACTTGCCAAATACTTGAAGCTGTTCTACTTTTTACCTTCCAATCTTGGTGTTTGTTATGGTTCGATTTGTTCCAATTACCATTCCTTCCGTTTTATTTAAGTTTATTTTCATTCCGCGTTCCTCATAGTTTTTCTACAGCTGTTTTAACACAATTTTTATCAATCCACTACTATTTTATGTTTTTTTTTTTCTTCACTCTAGAAAAATATACATTATGTTCAAAGAGGGAGATATGAAGTGGAAGAGGACAAATGTGAGATTAACCATGGTGTAAAGGGCATTCACTAAGAGAAATACGTATTCTGTGAACCGATAACCAAACAATTGACAGAAAGAGTATCGAGTAGAAAATTAGAAGTTTCGAAAAATTTAAACAAAGGAGAATAGTGCAAAAATGCGTTAATAATAAAAATACATAATAAGAAATGCTGATGAGAATGGAATACGAACACTATGGAAAAAACAAACAGAATGAAAAATCTACTCAGTATCACCTAGATATCGGCCCAAATCAATGATGTGCGATTTCGATCGATGTTGTTATCCGATATCATTCAATATCGAATGGCAAACAATTTTGCCGATATCGAAGTTCGACGTCGATTGCTATCGGAAAGCACCTTTTTTTTTTCACTGAGCGAAATTTATTGTTTTAATAAAGGGAAATGCGTACATTTCTACAGAAGTGTTAGAAAAAGGTTAACTTGATTAGATCCTGCACTGTAAAAAATAGTTGTGTTAATTCAACACAATGCGGTGTCCCAGCGTGACTACCACTTTTGTGTGTTAAATCAACACAACAAACGGTGTTGATTTCGGTACTGTGAAAAAAAGTTACGGATGCAGCGAGATTTGAACATGGGTTGCTCAGCTAGAAGTCGAGCGTCTTACCGACTTGGCTAAATCGTCAGACAGAAAAGGTACTAGATGCAAACGATATTTACTTAACAACATTTGAATTAAACGACTACACTATAGATTCAAACAGTGTATTGGATCAAATATATGTTGCTGATCCCCCAAAACAAACTATGTTACTTGCACGACTTATCCCATGGTTTAATCACTTCCTATTTGTCAATTGAGAACCAGAATTCCCATTCATTAAGAATATTCAATTTCTATGAAAGCAAACAAGATGGCGACAGTGAAACACTTGAGCAGCATTACTGCTTTCTTATCGTAACAACATGTCAAATGCTGCGCTTGCTTTCATAGAAATGGAACAAATTCTCAATGACTGGGGATTGTGATCCCTAATTGAACAATGGAAAAGTGATTGAATCATGGCATAAGTCGTGAGAGTAACTTTCTTTGTGTTTGGGGTTCAGCAACATTTTTTTAGAATCTATACTGTTTCAATCTAGTGCTTTTTCGGTCTGACAATTTAGCGAAGTCAGTAAGGCGCTCGGCTTCTAACTGAGCAACCCATGTTCAAATCTAGCTGCTGCCGTAACTTTTTTTCTCCCATTACCGAAATCAACACCGTGTGTTGTGTTGATTTAACACACAAAAGTGGTAGTCACGCTGGGACACCGCATTGTGTTGAATTAACACAGCCATTTTTTACTGTGTGTCTTGTTTCCATTACGCGTTCTATCCTATCATCTTAATGCATGCACAGTTGAAAATTTTCGCAACTATCTGCGGCTGGATTGGAACCTGGAATCTTGTAATTTCTAGTTCGTAGTTTTTAGTCACTACGCTATGGAGTCATTCGTCGAGAATACCACCTCGATTATATACTTCGTCAACTCAAATATGGGATATGGTGATATAAACAATATTTTCATCACAGAGTGATTTTAAACATAGGGCATGTAAAAGTTTTACACTCATCACCTGTTATTTTACAATTACATAGACTTTTTAGAACACACACGACGCTCATGAGAAACGATATCGGCCAATGCCATCGATATCGCGTAATGAGATCTTCGGACTGGTATTTTTCTAAACTTCATTATTTAATATGCCAATTTTTTTTTTTTAATATATTTTCTGCTTGAAATACAACACGTCTCTTAAGTTTAGTACTGAATGTCGAAATATGGTACGACATCAGCGTCGAGCGATGTTAATTCACAACGGCCAGCCATGATTGATATTCGCATTAGTGGCCAATGTTGACCTAATATCGTCCAGGTACCCTTGTGTTGCTAGGAAAATGACGTAGGTATTGCATGTAAAAGGAAGCAATTGAATGTGTGAGTGTAAAAAGAAACCAAATCAATTTTATAACTTTTGAGGAAAACACGCAGAAGTATCCTTTGCGCTAACCACGTGACGTGAAAGCCATCTGACAGATCGAGGTCCTATACGGACTGTTCAGTCTCAGTTTAGTAGTACCCAGCCCTCGTGCTCCAGACGGTAAGGTTGCGGATTTTGGATTAACAATAGATAGACACGTGGGTTCGAACCATTGTGAATGAAGTTTTCCAGGGTTTCTCTCAGTTTCACCAGGCGAATGCCGGGATAGCACCTTAAATAAAGTCCTGGTTGCTACCTTTTCATCTTCTCCCCTACCATATCCATCTGAGCCAAAGATGCCTAAACGGCATAAATAAATGCGAATCAAATTCATGGTAGTTTAACGAAGAAAATGACAATCTACGTCTACAAGGGAATTGCTAAATCAGGATCCATGGAGAATGCTATTTGGCAGTGCTCGAAGCGGGTTATAAAAGGTAAGAGAATGGTTGCAGAAATGGGCTAGAAAAGGTAAGGGAACGCGTGAACCTAGTGGCGGTGATTTCCTATTGAAAGTAGAGGGAATGAGCTCACATTAATAAAAAGATAGGGAAGGGTACGCCAAATCCAAAATGAAAAAGGTAACGGCACGGTGTGCCCTCTTGTGTCCCCCAATTTGAGCAATGATGAAGGGCCTACCAGTTACAGCAGAATACTAAAGATGAGATTTGACCATTTGTGAAGTGGAATTCTCCTACTGGGAAAATTATGGGAAAACAACTTAAAAGGTTTAATTTTCCGAACAGGAAATTGGTAAAACAAACAAACAAACAAAAAATAAATAAATAAAAATAAAATGAATTTCTTAACCTAAAGTTATGGCGGACGTATTTGCAAGTTTTATCTACCCCATAGCAAAAGTTGAAGCCTGCCTGTTGCATAATTGAGATAGTCTTAAAAGTTTTTGCGACAGGTGCTTAAATGATTTTTTTATTACAGAAGAAAAACACAAAATGCAGTCTACAACAACAGTTGGTTCTGTGTATATCGATTTTTTTCTTTAAAAAAAGGAAAGAAAAACATTGGCACAAATATCTATAACGTAAGTTCTCGAATGGTGTATCGAAATTTGAGGTCGTTTAACTTTCTTTGTGTATGTAGGTTACTTGGGTCACAGTGTGTCGTAACAGTCCTTTCATTTACTATGCCGAAGATCCAGCATGCATTCAACACACACACATACACACACGCAGAGAGGAAGGGGGAGATGGAAGGAGCGAGATCTGCCGTGTGCGTAACTTAACATATAATATTATTATACTTTATTCATGTATCTACTTCAATAATGAAATTTCTACATATTTGTCTTTATCTTACGGATATCAACCATCGTCTTAGGGCTCAATTCCAGTACTACCCCAGTAGCACACACACGTGTTTTCACCGTTTATTTGAGGATCATGTTGTTGATTAACCGTTATCGGTTGAAAAAGAATACGTTTATTTTTCAATCATATTTCAACAAAGACGCCATTGCGTTGATAGGATGTTAATACAATCTGTATTCAATATGTCATTTTCCACTATGGTATAATAGATTTTGTTTAATGCGTTTCTTACTAATATTATGTCAAAAAATATAGCTGAAAGTTAATTGAATGACACAAACTAATTTTGGTGTTCTCATGTGCACGATGAAAACATTGAATTTTAAACCATATTTCAAGGAAGTTAGATTTTCGTTGAAACGACGTTTATGTGACGCACTTTCAACAATCATTCATATTATGTCCTAGATTTCGTTTCACACTTGTATTTCTAATTTAATTGCTTAAACATTATAATTAAAAGCAAATACAATGCAAATAATTATATTTGCATGTTGAAAATAGGTTGAATTTTAAACTAAATTTCAACGAACATTTAATTTAAAAGATACATTAAAAGAGTAGGGCCTCTCCAGGTGGATTCTTGAATAAGTGGTCAACGCGTCGAGCTACCAACGAGAAGTGCAGAACGTTCCTGTGTTCGAACCCCACAGCAGCCGCTCGGATTATTTACTGTTGGAAAATATTAACACGTGATGAAAGCAACGTATACAATGAAACTAAATATGTGTATGGTATACCAATAGACAGCATTCATGCTCTGTTTTGGCCAACTAAACTCGTTTCTTTATCGTTTCTTCTCAACCATTATTCAACGTCGAATAACCCGTTGAACAAGCGGACATTTCGGTACATGTACAACGTTAACATAACGTTTCGGTGCTAACGTTTAATCCACGTATTTTCAACGTTTGTGTGCTACTGTGGTAGGTTCTCCCACACTTTTCTATTTAGTTAATACTTTTCTTCGCTCTTCACCTTGTAATCAGACTTGAGATCGATCCACAGTGTGGGATACAGTGAAACTAGTGGTTCCGAAATTTAAATATGGGTCTCGCCTTTGAGACGTTAACATTGCTTTCATTCAATGGAAGCTAAGTAATGACGAACCACTATTCGATAAAAGCTTACTTTATCCAGGACGATGAGAGACTTTCTCCTGATAGAACATTCATAAATTATGGTGAATAAGAAAAAAAGGAAAAAATCTAAGAAAAGTAAGTGGGACAGGAACAACTTCAACTGAAGAAATTGAAACAACAACAATTCTTAATTGGAATAGGCAGGTCAGGAACAGTTTTAAATTGAAAATAAGTCACACAGAAATATCTCTAAATGAAACAAAGAGATTCTAGAAAAACTTTAAATGGGAAATAAGTCACACAGGATTATCTGTGAATGAAACAAGCAAGGCGGGTAGCTTTAAATGGGAAATAAGTTTGACAGATACCTCTAAGTAAACAAGCAAAGCCGAAATGCCTTTAAATAGAAAATAAGTTACCATAGACAGGCATATATGAATCAAACAAACACGGCTGAAGAAAGCTTCAAATCAGGCACGTACCAAGAAGTTGGTATTGGAAGAGGTCCACAGGGTTTTCGGGTGGAGGGATTATATATAATTAGGTTTAAAATTATATTAATTCTACATAAAACTCTGAATTTTGTAAGTCCTGACCCACCCCTAAATACGTCCCTGCTTCAAGTGGAAAATAAATCAGCTAGTCAAATGGAAAATTATACCTCTAAATGAAACAAGCGAGGCTAAAACGGGTTTAAATATTTTTTTTAAAAAAAAGAGTAAAGACAGGAAATCTCTAAAAGAAACAATCGAGGACGAACAGCTTTGAATGGATAAGTCACAAAAGCACATTTAAATGGAAAATAAGTCAAGACAGGAACATCTCTAAATAAAACAAGCGAGGCTGGAAATGTGTCAAATGGAAAATAAGTCAAATCAGGAATATCTCTAATGAAACAAGTGATTAAGAAACACCTTTGAATGGAAAATAAGTCAAGACAGAAACATCTCTAATGAGACAGGAACAGCTGTAATTGAATGTAACTCAGACAGAAAAATCCTAAATGAGGAAATCAAAGCAAGATTAATGATGAACGGGGTACAAGGATAAGGAAACTATATATTGAGATATCAAGGCAGCATTTTGTAACGTAATAATATAATAAACGTCTGACGTGAAGAAATGTAGATAGCTGGATAAACAAATTTGGTAAATATCTATTTAATATTATGGTATTGTAACGATGTATTGTTAACATCATTTCACACTATGCTATCGCCAATATCATCAATAATTTAAGTAATTATTAATTCAAGTAGCTCTCCAGGGATCGAACTCTGGGCCGCTCGCGCCGGAAGCGCTCGACTAGGTAAAAGCTCTAAGTCTTGTATGCACGTGTAGAAAGCATAAAACTTCACAAATCACTATCACTCCTTCGGTAAGTGTTTAAGCAGGATGTATAATTTGATCCTCCATTATTTGAAATATATTTTAACTCATTGATTCTTGATTTCATTAGCTTCTGTAATGAAGACATGTACATGTGAATAAACCCATTGCAGAGAAGGAATAAAATGTAAAAAAAAGAAAAGTGTCAGAAAGAGAACAAAAATGAAGTTTTGTAATAAAACAAAAAAAAAAGTGAAAGTTCATTGATATTTGTTCTACATTTATTGAGAACTAAAGAGGATAAAGGATTACATAATCAACAATTTAGTAAAATAATAATAACAATACTATTAACAAGTGAACATTGCCCTTGGCTGTGTTAAATAATTTTCTTTTCCCATTTCGCACGCTTCTCATCATTGAAAGGATAAACAGTGTGTCTTACTGATCATTTTGGAAAGGAAAAATTTCTCTCTTTATTTGTGTTTTCAGATCATTCACATACTTTTCCGATAGAGGACTCTGGTTGCAGCATATATTTTTTTTTAAAAAAAAGGATATACGTTCATTCTGTTAGGAAACGTTTCACGGTTCGTTGACACTACTCCCAAGCCAACCTATTTTCACTAAATGTATTGCTTTGTTAATTATAGGAGATATTTTTTGATCGCCTTGTTTTGAAATGTTGTCAATCCTTTCTTTTTGTTTAAGAATAATGTAAATAGCTTATGTTATTTATGCAATCACCTGTGTCTACACTTTCCAACAAAAACTTCAAATTGGGAATCTCAAATAGATTCTAAATTATTTATTCTGAAATCTAAATATTTTTGTGTGTAAAATTGAGATTGGAATAGTTTAGCATAGAATTAAAACAAGTAAGAAGGAATCCAATCAGAAGACTGTGCATATAAGCTACCACAAGGCTTCAACAGTGAACATTCTATTTGGATGATCAATGTTTCGTTGAAAAAAATGGAAAACCTTTCCAACGACACTTCAACCACCTTCCTAGGTCTCCTGAGTTGAAAGGTGACCCTCATTTCCGGAACTTTCCCCTGTTATCTGGATTATCTCTACGAATTTTAACAGATTTCGACGAGACCTTTCCAACGACACCTCGACCATCTTTCTGGCACTAGTAATTCCTAAATTTATAAATTTTCCCCTACCTTTGGCACAGCCCCTGCAATTTGTATGATCTATACAGGTTTGAACCCGTCTCGCCCAGACCTTTCTAACGACTAATCAACCTTCTTCCTAGTCTTAGTCGTTCCTGAGTTGGAAGTTACCGACAGAGACAGACGGGCAAAGCGGTTGTAAAAGGCTTCACAGCAGTTGCTGCTCAAGCATGCTCATACTGCTAAGTGGATTTCGTTCAAAAGGGGGATGCCACGTCGATATCCCAACGACTTCACTCCGCCCAACTTTTTTAAATTTCGAAATCGGAATCTGCTCTTTTGTTAATGCAAGTAGTTCCTTAATTGACATCACGATATGAATCAACACCAACATTTGGAATCTTCCTAAGCCTTAATGTCCCCTGCCAGCGAGTCGTAACGATCTCTGCCTTGTAACCAAGGGGTCCCGGGTTCGATTTCCACTGGGGACATAAGTGTTTCGGGGCCCACGTTAAACTGTATGTACCGTCCTTAAGACCTCATCTTCATCCGATGGAAGGCAAACCTCTATCGGTTCACCATGCCGATTGCCACTATGTCATAGGACTTAGTTTTGTAAGTGATTTAGATAGTAAATAAAATAAAATCAAACCAGAGATTCAACCTGGTACAGCCCGCTGATAATAATTTGATATTAGACCGCGGTGGCTCAATGGTACAGCAATCATCTCTTATGTTTGGGGTCCTCGGTTCGATCCCGGCTCGTGCCATGTGGGCTTTGTGATGGACAAATAGCGTGTGCGTGGGTTTTCTCGGAATTCTACCGATTACCCCACTTTCTTCATTCCAATAATTCTCCCATCATCATCCATTCGTCTTAAGGCAAAGTTGCCTAAAAGGCTTTAAATAAAATTAAAAAATAAGAACTTGCGACGTTTTGTGTTATGTTAACGAGTTTACTAATATTCAAATTCTTTGTAATTATTTGAGAAGAGTACTGTGATAACTTCTTCCACTGAAGCGAGGATAGAAGCTATTTGAGTTGTTTGTAGTTAGTAGATATTTCTGACTTCTACGGTCAGGTTTAGAAACGTTGTAGTTCTTTTGCATTTTTTCATGATACACGTAAAACGTAACATGATGGTAACTTCTATAAACTGTTGTTGCCATAAATCTCCTTTTATCTATGAGCAGCAAGTCTGAATGATTATAATAAATAGTTATGTTACTTGTTATGAGTATGTCCCAGTACAGTAAGACAAGAGGAGCTTCTGGACCCTTCTGGACCTAAGATCGACACTGGAAAGGTACCTAGGTTCTAGTCCAGCTGACGGTTATCATGACAGAGGATTTCCAGGAATTTTCTCGGTTTCACCAGGAGACTGCGGAAGCTAGATAGTAGCCACCGCATTCCTGCTTCAAAAAATGTGTGGTGAGAGACGCCATTCCTCAGACTTGTGAATGGGTGAGACCATATCTGCCTCTATGATGATGATGGTGGTTACTATTCTGACCGAAGGCAGATCCTGATTCGAAGCTCCCTGAACCGCTGCTGGTTTGCCATTGCTTTCTATCGAATGAAGCTGGCATCCTCAGGACGGGACATAAAGTTTAACGTGGACTACGAACCACTTTGTGACTCCACCGGAATTCGAACCCGGGATAGCGGCCATAAATTGTAACAAATATATTATTATTATTAGGATGAGAATTTTTAGCCAGACTCCTCTTTTAAGCGTGTCAAGAAATCGGTCAGTGGAAAGGCATATGACCTCTTCAAGTAAGCGAACGGTCATCGAAGTAGAAATAGTGTTGTGAAACAGACCGCCAAAGGGCATTCTTTTTGTCATAACCGATGAATCTCATGAAGCGAGGCAATGGGGTAGCATACACAGCTCATACACATATGTAGATATTGTGAGAGATAGATTGGCTGGCAATGTGCTCACAGCTGCATATTGCTCGTTAACATTCATGTCACAATCCATCAGAGGTCATTTAACTCCAACGACCAGAGAGAGAAAGAGGACGACGGGAGATACAGAGAAAAAAGTGTAAGCGATGTTGTTTTGTTTATTTGTTATTCTGAGCATAGCAAAATGAGGACTCTTGTTTCTTTACTTGTTGTATATAGCAATATAATTACGATTTCTTCTTGTGTAATTCTGGGCCACACTCAGATTTTCATATTTTTTTTTCGGTGTACTTTCTCCCTCATGACGACATCACGCATCAATAAAACGCCTCTCTCGCACCACATTAAGTTAAGACTAAAAAAGAAATAAAAAAGTAATGGAATTATAACAAGTGAAAAAAGGACTTGTTATACTCCCTCATTATTTTGTAATATGTTTCAAAACAATTTATTTTCAACTGTCTTATTTCTGTTCTTTGTAATTTTCGAAACGTGTAACCAAGCAATTGAGAATCTCTCCTCATACCTATAATTTAACACTCTTAAAAAAAAAAAGTACAATTTTTTCCTGAACTTTTTTGTGCTAAAACAGTGTAGTACACCGGTGTACATATAGAAATGTGGGCAATTTATCGTGTCTTTCTAAAGCTGAATTTGAAACTTTTTTTTTTCACATTTGTTTTTCTTTCACTCTAGCCCAGGATAGAAAGAATACAATAGCAAACATTTGTTACTGCGGCGATGGACTTGTGAGTTCCGTAAACCATAGAGTTAATTAATTGTGTTAGAGATGGGCCCTCGATACCTTCGATATTTACAGGTTTCGATACCACAAATAACTCGATACTTTTCCGAATCTTTTTATTTCTTTCACACTGATGCGATAGAAAAGTTAGTTAACGTTTTTAACATGCCTTTGTACACATTTTATTCGTAATATGTCCTAATAAACTCCAATTGACTCATTTTTTTTTAAATAAAAAATTTCTTCAATATATAGGAAGAAAAGTTACAAAGTTAGAATGTTCGTCATAATTCACTTGGTTGAATCAATGGATACCAGCGAGATGACCAGGATTGTATTATCGTTTCCGCCGTTTTGTTTCTCTAAGCTATCAAAACTGCTGATTGGTACACTCTAACGTATGTTAAGAAAACGCATACATTGTGTAAAAAAGTGTTCAAACAGTAATCGGAGGTGATTTATTTTAATTAACTCATGTGATATACGTAAAAACAAGTATTTTAAACATGTAAAAGAAACTGAGTTTTTCTACGATGCACGAACGGGAGAGAAATGTATGTATGACTGTACCAACTGTGGATATTGAGCGAAAGAATGCTTTTGGCGCGTTGTGGAGAAGTTAAGTTCAAATCTCTGAACCAGCAATCCAAACTGGGGTGATTTGGTGCAATGTCAAAAGTAATGTTCAATGGGAAGAATCCCTTCTGTGGTCAAATAAACAAAAAGTACATGAAAAGATTAATTATATGTTTTGTATGGTGTATTGTAGTATATGGAGATTGTACAAAAGAATCATGAAGGGAAATTGGGAGCCTTTGAAATGTTGATTTGGAGGAAAATGGAATAATTCAGCTGGGCACACGTAATGAGGAAGTAGTAAGAGGAGTAATCGGGAGACGAACAATATTTGATACAATAACGAAGAGAATAGATAACTGGTTAGGACGTTGGCTGCAATGCAATTGAAGATATAGTTAAGAGAATAGAAGGAAGAGGAAGAAGGAATCTAACACGTTGACAGTATTAAGGAAGGCAAATCGTATGCTAAGACCAATAGGAAAGAGAACAATTGTTATGAATGGAGAGGATTCAACATTTGTTGACGGACCTACCACCTTCTACAGAACATTAATGATGGCAATGATGATGCCTTTCACTAAGACCAGGGATTTGTAACGATACCTTTTAAGAAGCTTAGTGCTGCTGCTGCAACAAGGATTCTTTGTGATGTTGAAGATGAGGGAACAATGGACCCACACACGACACGCAACGCACATGGAGAAAACACCGAGATCAGCTTACTCGTTGGCCACCATTCTCAGTGTTATTAAACGCAAACCCACGAATACCCGGGTATTGTTTACAGAGGTTAGATCATCCCAGGCAAGCATAATTCATCACCTTCATGAAATAAGTTTCACGTCAAGACGCTTAAATGGTACAATCTATGTGACATGTGGTTTTCGCGGCAAATCGTCATTCATTAGGTCATCCAGTAACCAGTGGAATCAACTTAGCCAGGCGGAGGTCCAGGCAGTAATCCAGAAAAAAAAAGTTATGGTCTCTATTTGGTGGAATGTATATATCCCAGTGCATTGGGAATTTGTGCCTGATGGTCAGGCTATGGACAATCAATTCGATGCAGCTATGTACAGCGCTTCCAAGCTGTTCTGTGATTTACATGAAACCACATTCTCATTAAGTTACAGGAAACAGTACTCGAATCGATCAATCCATTTTAAAGTTATTAGGAGGAGAAATGTTACGAGTGGGTGCAAACTTTTGGTGCTGAATTTACAACTTTTTCATTCAACATTACTGGATTTTTTTTTTACTTTTACTAACTTTAATGGATGGACAGGTAGACAGAGAGAGAAAGGGAGAAAGAAACTCTATACTCTTTCTCATTTTGTGTGCATATTTTTGTGTGAGTGTATTCAAATCGTCTTTGATAAAGGCCATGAATTTGTATTTAATAAACCTAGTGACATTCTGGATTTATTGGTCTCGAAAAACCCTGTATTTAACTTCTTAATGACATCACGGATATATATTTTTGCCTTCTGAAAAGATAATCCCGGAATTGCCTTTTAAAGTGAAGGCCAAGGACACAGAGTTATTATTGCTTTCCTCTCAATGTCACATGACAAGCTGCCAATTGGCTATAAACTCTAAATTTAATTAATGAAGAATCAAAGAAAGGAAAAAAAGAAGCAATAATTAATTCTCATTTTGTCTGTAATTTTTGGTTAATGTATTTGAAGTGAGATTGCGACAGAAGTAATGCATTGCAAATGGGAAGTAAGCACGAGGAACCGAGGGGGGGGGGAGGAGTACTGGATAATTGCAGCAATTGTGTGCCTTGCGTAACTCGGGTTTGCATTGACGAAGGTCACCAGAAGGGAAAGAAAAAAGATTTTTTTTAAATTTCATCGAAAGTGAAGGACATTGAGTCATGTCCTACCGAAGCACCACGCCACGATTCTTATTCAATTTTCACTTCCTCATTTGCTGTCAAGGGTAACCTCAATATTGACAAAATATTGGACAGTGGCGTACCGTGAGCCTCTTATGACAAAATTAGCTTTATTAATCATTAAATGGTCCACAAATATTTATTTATCCTGTTCCGAACGAGGTAATAATAAAACAAAATATTTTTATTAGGGGCTTCATAGTCTAGTGGTTAGAGCATTGGACTCATGTCCGCATGGTCTCGGGTTCAATCCCCTGCTGCAGTCCCACTTTTCGGCGTCCACCCAGCATCGTGAGGCAAACTAGGGAGTCACGTGACGAGGGCCCGACGACCACTCGGTCTAGAAAGCCCCTGATAATCCTGTTCGTGGTCAGGTAGCGCGCAGTGCTGACCACACAGCCGCCACTCAGGTGGACGCAGTTCCACCAACCGCGGACATATGGCGTTGGGGCAGGCTCAGGGCCTCTCCTGCTGTCACGCCAGTGGTTATTTTGTTATTTTAATGGGAACTATTAGTCCTAACTTGGATTTTCGTGAGTAGATGTCACACAAAAGAGAGAAATCTTCGTTAATTTGGGAAATATTCTTTAAAGACATGCGACAATACTTTTGTCCAGAGCTGTACCAATATTGTATTGTATTCATACATAGTTTTGAAGTAGCGTTTATATTAATCATATTGGTCGAATAACTATAATACTGTATTATTCTTCTGGAATAATTCTATTTATGTTAACAAATGTTTACTTGGAGTCAGTGTCCATTACTGAAAAAGAAGAGACGAAGCAGTTCCAAAATATATTGAGTATGGGACGTTTTTAGAATAGACATCTTGCTGTCTCTCTATTTTGAATAGTAAAATATAGTTATTTACTCAACACTAATTCACTAAACAACAATATTGCTTAATAGCCTATGAAGGTTTAGTATAACTATCCTAATAGGCTTGGAATACAATATACGAGTTTTCCCTTCTGCTACGTACTAATGATTAATATGAATGCTATTGCAACATTATATGCGAACAACATTGATGCCGACTGGGTAGCCGTGCGGTCTAAAGCGTTAGGGCAACGACTCGAAGGTCTCGGGTTCGTCTCCCGGCAGGGGTATGGGTGTTTGAGGATTTTAACTAGATGTATATGATCTATTGTGACGGGCCGAAGCCCAAAGCTATTAGACTGGCCCATATAAAATAAAGTTGTTCTACTAATAACATTGATACACTTTTGAAAAAAAAAAACTACAAAATTTGAATATTTCGTCACATTTTTGTACACCCTTTATGAAACAATATATCAAAATAAGAGATTTTTCTTTTTACTAATTTGCCAGGGCCTACTTTCATGGTATAATCTCGGTATTACCCTGGTATGACTGAGAAAAAAAACAGTCAGAATGGCCGGTTGCTGGATAAGAACCCAGCATCTTGCGATAAGCAGCCACCTCTCCACCAAGTTCCGCTCAATATGTCGTTTATTAAAACAGAAAGTGGATTCACATGACGGCGAAAGAAAAACAACTTAAATTAATTTTTATCAACTGGGCAGTTTTCATTTGACAGGAAAAGTTGGTGCATCCAAAGAATAACTGACTTGTAAAATCGTGTCTATGTTCGTAGTATAGAGGGATTCTCAACTTTAAACGCTAGATCTAAAAGACCGGAAACTCATATGGTAACTCGAGACAATATATTGAAATAAAGGCGCCATTTTAGGTTTCAGCAGCAAATGCTATGAAGTCTCGTACAACTTTCATCAACTCAGGAACTATACTAGAGTACAAAGATGGTTGAGGTGTTATTGTAAAGGTCTTGCTGAGAGTACTCAAACCCGCTTAGATCACAGGGCCCCACCTCACTTGCTTAAAAAAAATATAAAATGCATTGAAGTACAAACAACTTTTTTTTTTTTTTTTTTTTTGTTCTCAGTTTAAAATTTCAATTGTCTTAATGAGTAACGCAAGAATAAGCTTGCAATATTAGAATCCAGAAATGGGAATCTACATCCTTCGCAGATTGGAGTTAGGTCCCAGTGTTTAAGGACGACCGCAGAAGCCAAAATGCTTAAGAAAAACTTCTTATTTTTTTTTATCTGTTTTGTTGTAGTGTTCTGTAAGCAATTATTTTGCTTTTAACGATACCGCCATGCGGAGTGAAGGTTTTATATCCATGTTGCTGGCTACGTTTCAAAACTTGCCAATCATCCAGGTTTTTATGGAAGTGTAGGCTGCAATTACAAGACGTATGCTTACAAACAATGAAAAAACACAAGCGACGCATGATACTTATGAGATGCAGACAAACAGTTATACGAGATATATTTCAAGGTGATTTCACATAAATAGAATTTCGCCAAAGTTCTCAAGTTTGATTTTGGTTTTCGCCATTTTTTTATTCAAAGAGTGGTAGTTTCACTCAGAAATAAACATTCTCCACCCTCGTTTGGCATAAGTTTCAGCATATTTTCTCATATTAATGCTGTAGACTTTCCATTATTTTATAAAGTGAAGCAAGTTCAATTAAAAATAAAATATTTGCGATTCACAGGGGTACTCAGTCTCCATATTAAACAACCTTTCTTTGCATTTACTTCTAGACAGACAGGTCAAGAAACACATCTCGAAAAAGGAAAAAGTATTTTACTACTACTACTACTACTACTGCTACTACTACTACTACTACTACAACTCCACAAATCCCTGTCCTGAACTCCTTTCCCTTACAGACCTTTTCCCCGAGATCATTCTTAACCCTGCCTCCCTCTCCCTCTCTTGCCCTCCACTTGCCATCACTCTTCTGACTACATAGTCATTTCTTCCTCTTACATGTCCATACCACTGCAGTTTTCTTTTCTCGTATCTTCTTAGATAACTCCACAACTTTGATTGTACCTCTTACTCTAACATTTCTCACTCTGTCTGTCTCTTCTTGTTATCTCACACATCCAGCGTAGCATTCTCATTTCGGTGACATCTAATCTCTTTTATGCTTTCTTTATTGGCCATGCTTTCTGCTCCGTACATCATTGCTGGTCTAACTACTGTTTTGTAAATCATCCCTTAAACCGTGATTCTGCGGTCGCAGAGAATGCCAGTTACTTTCTTCCAATTTCACCATCCTTCTTTCATTCTGTGTGTTATTTCCGAGTCCAAATCATAATTCCCAGTAACAGATGAGCATAAACATTTAAAAAAAAATCACTTTATTCAATCGTTCTTCTTGCAACATCACTTCTCAATTTTCTTCTCCGTTAAACTCAAGATACTCAGTTTTCTTTCTACTAATCTTTAGGCCTCTATCTTCCAGAGACTTCCTCCAACTCTCTACTTTCCTTTCAAGTTGGCCCTAATAGTATTGCATAGTACAATATCATCGGAAAACATCATACACCAGGAGGCTTCATCTTTCACATCCTGAGTTACAACGTCTATGACTACATTGAATAGGTACGGGCTTAAGGCTCAACACTGGTGTAATCCAACCATAACAGGGATTTGGCGTGTCAATCCCACGCTAGTTCTTATCTGAGTTCTAGCTCCTGTATACATATCTTGGATTATCCTTACATATTTCTCTGGCACCTCTTTCTCCCTCAAACATCTCCATACTTCCTGAAATGGACGTGGTACTCTATCGTAGGCCTTCACCAAATCAATAAAGACCATATGCAATCCTTTTTGCTTTTCCTGATGCTTTTCCATAGTTTGTCTTAATATGAAAGTTTCATCCGTTGTTCTTTTTCCTGGCAAATCCAAATTGTTCTCGGATTGATGTTTCTTCTCGTAATCTTCCTTCTATAATTTTATCCCAAATGTTCATCATGTGTGACATTAGTTTGATTCCTCTACATCTCCCTTCTCCTTAAAACTTGGTACAATAACACTATCCCTCCATTGAGTCGGCATTCTTTCCTGTTCATAGATCAGCTGAGTATATCACCTTATTAAGTGCACACTTTTATGTATATATTTATATTTTATGAAATTTTGGCAGACATCTATGGGATAATACGTCACGAGTCTACGGGATAAATTTGACACAAAATTTTAATCCATCAGGATGAATTGAAAGTGAGGTGGAAGGGGAAAGAAGAAGGTAAATAGAGCTTGGGAACAGCATTAAGGAAGAAAAGCTGCACGGCAAGACAAAATTCAAAGTACAAGGCCGGTAAGAATAGAGTAGGCATGCTTTCAGGGACTTTTTATTGTAGGCCAAAACCGGATACTGATGAAGCTTTGTTTAGTTTCCACAAACTGCTTTTAAATTCAGAAGAAAAAGTTTCACTGATCTGAAGAACTTGGTGCAAAACTGAAAGAGCATGTTATAAAGAGAAACTATAAGGAGAAACTGTAAAAAAAGAAGAGTTTTTATTAAATTTAACCAAACAAAATGACCCAAGTAGCACATCTACTTCGGCTGATATGGGCATATTGGATCTTACGACATCGATCGATATCGTCCTACGACATGGGTTCCATATTGGATGGCAACCATCTTGGCCAATATTGGTCAACGATATCGATCGACATTAGACATCGACATTGTTCAACATCGATCATCGACGTTGCTGAATATCGGATATCGGATTGACATTGTGAACATAATAGAATCCTGATTTTTTTACTATTTTTAAAAGGACTCCTCTTTTTTTGCATATGGGACCACCAACATAGACAAACCAACAAGAAATAGTAAAACTCGTTAGAAACCGTGAAACAAAGTTACTACTTATGTAAAGAATACTATTTTTCGGTAGCTAAAGTTACATCACTTCGCTGTACTAATGGATTGTAAAATTTGTCAACCACTGCTAGTTTGTAAAATAATGTTGCATTCATGCTAAAACTTGTTGTTCAGCTCCATTGTAATCATTTCACGTCTCTTCTGTTTTTAACTTCATTATTTTACGTTTTCTTTGTGAAGAAGTTAATAGCACAATGGCCATGATCACAATTGAAGGAAATGATGTAAAACAATTATATATATAAATATAACTTTAACTTATCCACCTACTAAGAGGAACCTCTCTTAACAACCATATGGCCTCGAGAAAATGCGCTACTTTCTACCGTTCAAACGAAACAAAAATGTAAAATTTCCCCCTGTTGTGGCGGTGTGCGATAACCATCATAATAAATATTACAAATAATACTGTAAATTTTGTTGGTTTGTCTATGTACTTACAGTGATAAAGTGTCCTAGGGAAAAACACGATCAACTTTAACACTTTACTTGTGTATGTCCTTCCACGCTGCACTTCAACATGCTTCAACGGTTAACAACTAATTTGTCACCAAACAAAGCTGCTGACAACAACATGAATCTTTAAATTTTATCACCAGATGGATATAGCATCAAATAAACATCGGTTTGTCTATGTGGATCGACATTGATCAATATAGACGTTGATTACCGACATAGATCGATATTGTTCCATGACGAGTGCTCTTTTTTCTAAATTTTAATTATGAACAAAAAGCTTTGTAGAAAATAGAATTATTCTTTGCACAATACTTTCTATAGTTTTAGAAAATAGTTAAATTGGTGATACCGATAATTGTTGTCGATCCCCATCGATTGACGTAGGCTCAAGCGGGGCCGCTCTCCCGCTTGTATTAGCGATGTAGGGCGATATGGGTAACATCAGCGGCCAACGTGCATGTGCTACTGGGGGATGCTGTTGCACTTTTAAATATTCCAGATACTTTGGAAACGGTTGTTGCCAAAGATAGCTTGCTCTTTTGACTTTGTGTATCTGATTAAAGTTTTATAAAGCAGGAGTATACTTAACGAGTGGCCGTAGCTCAATCTGGTAGGGATTCGGTGAGTGGCAGTTGCCGGAGTAAGACGTGTTTTGTGCTCGCTCCAGTGGCTTCATTATTTCGAATTTTTCATACGATCTTACTAGTCAGTGACGGCTGGTTTTCAATCAGCCTACAGTAAAGTGAGTATCGTAACTGTAATTCGATATTTGCGTGAAACTAAATGTTTGTAGAATAGTGCAGTTAGTATGAACAATTTTGTGGCGAGAAAAAATACCATTATTATTGATTGCCATGAGTTAGGATTCCGTCCTAAACCTCATATAGTTCATGAATTATTAGTGGAACAATTTAAACTAAATCCATTAGAAGTAGAAGCTGTGGAACTTTGCCCTTACAAGAAAGCTATTTTTTTGAAAGTACAATCTTCAGAAATCGTACATAGAGTGCTTAATACATGTCAAGGAAAGTTTGTGTATAAAGATGAAGGTATTTATCAAGAACTTAGTGTTCAGGAAGAAGACAGTGCTAAAGTTAAACTAACAGTGTCAACAGTGCCCCTCGAAATCACCGATGCACAGGTGGCTCAGTTTTTCGCTCAATACGGTACTATCTCCAAAGTATCTCAAATTCAGTATGACCATACCTATATATTTCGCACCTATAGCGGCAGACGCTTAGTCGTTTTCAATAAGGTCACAGAAGTACCACCCAAATATATTTCGATTTTTGGTCATAGTTGTCAAGTAGTGGGACAAACGACCCAAAGAACCTGCCATCGCTGTGCAAGTTCAAATCATTTAATTAGTGCATGTCCTCATCCTGCTCCAGTTAACCCTACTCATGTGCAAAAACCATACTCGTTCACAGCTCCTTCAATTCGTGACGTGCCTTTGTGTATGGAAACATTTCCAGTCGTCACTCAAGGTAGGTCTATTCTTCAAGGTCAAAGCCTTCCCTCCTCCACAGAAACTGAAGTGCCTCAAGCTGCTTTATTGAACAAGACTGACAAGCAAGAAACAAGTTGCCCGCAGGACTTAGACAGTGTTTCTGTTGAAGAAGGTGTTACAGTTACCGAACACAAGCCAGAATCGATCACGTCCATTGAGTTAGAAGAAGAAAAAAATGTAAATGTAAAACAACAGTCTCCTTTCGTTACTCCTCCACCAGTACACGATAACTCCGTGCCAGCATATCTTCCAACTGATGAAGGAGACCTTGAAAGTTCCAATAGTGACACAAGTGTTATTAGTAAAAGTACAAATAGTAAGCGGTCATCCCGCCGTCTTCGTTCCAAGAAAATAAAATTTAAAAAAAATTCAGAAGATTCTTAAGTGCTTTTCTCCCAGTGGGTGTGTACACCGCAATTAGCTAAGGTACGTACTTTTAACACATCCTTAGTGAACACCTGGACATTTTGCCGTGCATCATGTGGTTCACAAAGTTTCTGTTCTTTGTGTTATTTTTCATGACATTGAAAATAGCCACTTTTAACTTGGCAGGGGCTTACCACCCCAAAAAAGTCCATATGTTGTCACAATTCCTAAACTTACATTCGATCAACATTTGTGGTGTCCAAGAGATAGCGCTATCACCTATTACCATTCCGAACTATAACATTTATAGAAATAATACTACCGAAACAAACAAATCAGTGGCGTTAATCGCTCGTGTAGATAATATTATTCAAGAAGAAATCCACCATGGTTCTTCCCGCATATCATATGTGAAAAGTAATGACATTTACTTTATTAGCTTATACCTCCCAAGTGGTCATCAAAATCGGCAGGAACGAACTCACTTTATTTATAACGAGCTTGCCGTTTTTCTCCAACAATTTCACAACAAACATTATATTATGTGTAGTGACAACAATTCTATTAGTGAAAAAGAAGGTGTAAATTTTGCAGGCAAATATTCACAAGCTTTGAATGACATTGTTGCTCAATTTGAATTAACAGATGTATATAAACATTTATACCCTAATTCAAATGAACCTACTTTTTTTTACAATAAGGGACACTCGCGTCTAGATGTTATATATGTGTCAAAATATTTGAGAAACAGTATCAAAGCTGTTAGAGTACAAAAATTGGCGTTTTCGGATCATTCGGCCTTAATCGTTTCAATCGAGGGTAATTATCCCTCCCATTTGCGAAGGTCTTTTCATTGGAAATTAAATGATTCTTTATTACAAGATGAAACATACTGTCAACTAATAAACGATATTTGTAAACAGGCACAATTAAAAAAACAATTGCTTGGTCAAAAAAGCCAATTAGAGTGGTGGCAACAAACAAAGAAATCAATCATTTATCAGTCAAAAATGTACGCCAAAGCAAAAAGTCGATTTCAGAAAAATCAATTACAATATTATTATCGGCTGTTAAATGAATATTGTAAACAACTAATTGCTGACCCAATGCTAGTTATTAAGGTCCGTCAAATTCAAGCCCTTATTTGCAAAATTACTCAATATAGAGATCAAGGTATTATTACTAGAAGTAGGTTATCTAAAATTGGTATTTATGAAAAGGTATGTTACATGCATGTTATAGAGGAACGAAAAAAAGGGACTCAAAAATTTATCAATACGTATATAGACGAAAATCAACAAACTTTTCAAGGTGAACAAATATATCAAGCAATTCGCTCTCATTATTTCAGTAGTTTTAAGCAAAACAACTTGAATGTAAATGATAACAAAACGATAAACATCCGAAACTACAACATACTCCCCGATCATTGTAGCGCTGAAATTGGTGACCTGATCACCCCCTCAGAGGTTGAAAAAGCAATTTTGAATTCTAATTTACACGCTACCGGTGGAGATGATGGTTTGTCCATTCAATTTTATGTTAAATTTAGAAAGATCATTGTCCCTTGGTTAGTTGATATATACAATGAAATTCTAAAAAATAATACTATCAATAATGACTTTGTTACCTCTATAGGAATTCTGTTACCAAAAACCAATCCAGGCGGTCAGAAAGAAACAAAAAGTAAATACAGAGTCATAGCCTTATACAACTGGGATTATAAAATCCTGTCTAAATTACTTAATACTAGAATCACTCAATATCTGCCTGACTTAATCAATGTCAATCAGGGAGGGGGGCCAGGGACCCCAAATGCTGCTCTCATGCTCATGCAACTAAGAGAAAGTTTACACTTAGCATCGACCTTAAAGGACTTTAGATTTGCTATCCTCAGTTTAGATCTAGCCTCGGCATTCGATAACATAAATCATCATTACTTATACAGGGTGTTGCACAAATTAAACTTTCCAGTTCAGTTTATAAATACTATTCAGTCCATTTTAAGTCACCGCTACATGAAATTACAAGTAAATCAACGCCTTTTACCTAAAATTAAATTAGAACAAGGTGTTTCTCAAGGTTGTTCTCTTTCCACAACCCTATTTGCAATTTTTATTAGTCCCTTAATAAATACCATCGAAGACAACATTCAGGGTATCAAATTCCTAGACTCTAACCTGAAAATACTTGGATATGTAGATGATTTAACGTGCATAGCTCAAAATAAACAAGAAGTTTCTAAAATATTTGATATAGTTCAAGCTTTCAGTTACACAGGAATCAAATTAAATGCAGCTAAAACTCATCTAATGCCAACAGATACAAAAATAGCTGATGATCTTCAAAATATTAGTACCATTGTCTCCCAAATTCGAATTTTAGGTATAGAATGGACAACTAATATCCCAGATACTATAAAACTAAATGAACAACATCTTATTCAAATTGTGGTCCAAAATCTACTCAAATACCAACATTGTTTTACCCATTTTCTTCCCCGTATAAGATTCATAAATTGTTTTATTGTGAGCAAATGCACGTACATTAGTCAACTGTTTCCATTATCTAAATCAACCATAGCGCAGATTAACAAATACATAGGATATTTTCTTTACAAACATCAAATTCTAAAACCGAACAGGAACAACCTATACCTTCCCCTTACCCAAGGAGGTCTAAACCTAAAAAATATTGCTCTTCAGGCTCAATCACTTTTGATTCATCGTACTGTACTATCCCTTTGTTGTTACATTAACACACTATCTTGTAAAACAATTACGGCTGTACTGGAACATGTTGACACGCAGGCACCAGTCAACATACTCCCTTGGAAACACAAAATCCCGTATCTTACTCAAACTCTTACTGAAATAACTTATGCTATCATAAATAATTTGGAATTCGAAAATTGGCAGGTTAAAGACATTTATAAATTACTCCTACATAGGGAATTAGGATCAACCTCTGACATCTGTCAGAAATATCCTAACAAAGATTGGGAAACTATATGGTCTAATATAAATCGATTAATATTATTACCTGATTTACACGACCTCCGATATAAATTAACGTATGGCATTTTTCAAACTAATAGCTTATTGTATGAAAAAAATATTGGTAAAAATGCTTTATGCACCATATGTAAACAACCAGACACTCTCACACACAGGTTAGAGAGTTGTAAACAAACCAGAGTATGTTGGCAATACTGTCAAAAAATATTAGCTAGAATTAATCGAACTAGTCCAATACACATTTCCCCTAATTATTTGTTAGAACCATCTGATTTTCGATGTTATCCGAACACAAAAAATAATTTTGTTAACTGGTTTACAGCTCAAACTTTACAGTTATTACTGGTTGAACGTGAAATCAACAATGGAGACTGGTATGTTAGTCAAATTAAATTTAGATATCAACAACTTGATAAAAAAAGAAAGGAATATCAATTCGCTCAATTCATTAATGCTGTATACTAAAGATCAAAATCTTGTTTGTCGGTTGCTGTTTTTTTTTTTTTTTTTTTTTTTTTTTTTGTATTAGTATTTATTTATTTTGTAGTTAATATTTTAATAAGCATATTATGTCAAAGTTGATTTCCCCAGATTGATCAACAACAAACAGAAGTCTTTGTCAATTAAAAAAATGTTCTACATTATAAGCTATATTACCACAAAGTTAACAAACTTTGTTTAATATTTTGTTTTTGTAAGTTTTTGCATTTTGTATAAATGTTATATGAGTTAAAATAAAAGTGTTATTTAAAATAAAAAATAAAAAAAAAAAAAAAATCTGGTAGAGCGTTGGCTTAGCAATCGAAAGGTTCTGAGAACGATCCCAGTGGCCGCCCATCCTGACTGAGGTTTCTCCAGATTTTTTTCCCAGTCATATCTGAAAAATGCCGGAGTGGTACCTACTAAAATGGTCCTGGGCATACTTTCAACTCCTCCACCATATCCTGGGTTGATCCGGAGATGCCTAAAGTCCATTAGTAAGTTCAAAATTCAACAAGGATTTTAGTACATACAAAATATAACTAGTTGCAGCAACATAATCCACCTCCGTCATTTACATATATTGCAAGTTCTAGCAAATTCTAGTGAAGACAGTAAACAAACGCACACAAGTTTAATCGAAACATTTATGCACTGTAAGAAATCGTAAGCGTTCTTTCAAATTTTGTAAGTACACTAATGCCCGTGATTTTTATTATTATTATTATTATTATTATAGCCCAGGCTATACTCATGTATCGCAAGAATAAACTCGATAGATTTGCCCATCTTGATGTACTGCTTTCTTTTCTTAGTTTTAATTAAAAGTGAAATAACAAGCTCCTCCTCCCCCCCTCCAAAAAAATAAATAAATTTCAGTCATATTTGCGTGCGGCAGAATTAAAACGTGGAACTGAAGAAAAGATCAATCAATCGAAATCTGATATATGTCTCGGCGGGTTTGACACCATAATACGCAGCGGCGGGATTGACACCACAACGCTGTGGAGGGACTGGGACACCGTAACACGGCGTGGCGGGATTGACACCACAAGACACCGCGACGGGATCCGGGCGGGATTTACACAATAAGTCGTCATGACGAGATTGATACCATAATTCACAGTGGCGGGTTTGACACCATAAGACGCAGCGGCTGGATTGAGACGGTGGGAATCACAAACTCTTGCACGGATAGACTGGGGAAAGAAGTGCGATTGTGGTGGAAAGCTGAAAACGTGAATGTCAGAGCCGTCACTTTACATATCAACTAAAAATATTTGCTAACAAATAACACGATTTCAAGTAAACACTCAGGATGTATCTATTTAAAGTCAACATACAAAACTGAGTTCGTGTGTAAAAGATTAGGTGCCATTGGCCATTGGTCGAAGAGAAATTGCCGGGAAAAGTTAGTAATAGCATTGTTTGTGGTAGGCCACTTGTGAATATCTGGCGCTAGTTTACACTCAATGCCGCGCTCTGATAGGTAATCGTATGGCACTAGTAGCCGTAACACGTCGCTATACTCATAGCCACCAGAAATCGACACAAGAGCAGAATCCGTAGAATGGCACACGAATACTGTGTGTAAGTAAAGTTATTCGGGGGCATCTGGTCTGAGAGTCTAGTCAATTTTAACCATAATAAGTATCGGTGTCTGCATCTGCATGGATATGGGTATAACGATGTGAAGATGTCAGTGACATCATTATAGTTCACGACATTGGGTGTAAACTAGTACCATATATTCATAAGTGGCCTATACTACAAACAATGCTATTACTAACTTTTCCCGCGAATTTCTTTCCAAAAACTGGCCAATGGCACATAATCTTTTACATACAAACTCAGTTTTGTATGTCGATTATAAATATGTATATATCTTCTAGATCTGAGTGTCCACTTAAAATAGTGTTACTTGTAAGATGTAAGTTATTATCAATTGCGTCTACTGAAGGCCAGTACTTGGTTTTTTTAGAAGCGTTATTCACATTTTCAGAAGAAAACTTTTACATTAAAACAGTTTAAAATCAAGGAGTATGTGATTTAATTCTTTATTGAAAATAGTGTTGAATCTAGTTTGCAGTCATTTTGGAAATTACCACTGAGTGTCGAATGTCTCCTACCCTGTTAGGAGAGATTACTCAAAATAAAATTGTTTTAAAAATATATCGATAACCATACAATAAATTATAACAAAGAATAGTACTCTATAATTGAGCATAAAGCACTCAACAACACATTTTGTAATTATTAAATAAATTACGTAAAGATTAGTTGTTTTGTCTTTTTGTGATTCTCCCCTACGTTGTGTGCAATCTCTCGTAAGTTTACGTTATTGGTAGCATAAATTTAATTCACCTCGAAGCCATAAAATATTCTGTTAATATCTTGAAGGTCGTGTGGGCAGCATGTACTTCACACATATTTACAAGGTCATCTGAGCAAAGCCTTTAAACATTATACTTTACACACAACGTTGTAACAAGCGCCAATAGCAAAGAAGAAGAAGAAGAAAGCTTTTTATTAAGACATGTATGGAAGAGTTGCTTTCGTATTTCAATGCGGAAGTACTTTCTCATATACGGCCATGTATGCTATAATATATGTATAAAACTCTCCCGTATACGTACATATAAATATTTCTATTTGGTCAACTTGTCTGTGGACTGGAAGACCTTCATGCCTCGTATATTCATAACAAGTTTTTGTTTCTTCTTCTGTTTTTGCTTTCCGCGACCTTTCTCAAGGTAGCTGGAGTGTGTGGTGGAAACCTATTGTCGTGGTTCCCTGCCTTGCCTTCAACACTTCCGCAGTTCAAGTTCATGTCTCTTCAAGAGGTTTCAAGGCGAATTTCTGCATTTTCCACTCATCTTAACAACCATTTCTTCGATTTTCACTTCAGAGGACGG